>JAJHZJ010000161.1:2765543-2941776 GCA_023548195.1 Bettongia penicillata ogilbyi | reverse complement strand
GATTTCTTGGTTTCTAAGAAAGTCATTAGACACCATCTGTTCCATTCTAATTTTGAGAGAACTATTTTCTCCAGTGAGCTTTTGAACCTCTTTTTCCATTTGGCTAATTCTGCTTTTGAAAGCATTCTTCTCCTCATTGGCTTTTTGAACCTCTTTTGCCAATTGAGTGAGCCTATTTTTCAAGGTGTTATTTTCTTCAGCATTTTTTTTGGGTCTCTTATACCAAGGTATTGACCCATTTTTCATGCTTTTCTTGCATCTCTCTCATTTTTCTTCCCAGTTTTTCCTCCTCCTGTCTAACTTGATTTTCAAAATCCTTTTTGAGCTCTTCCATGGCCTGAGCCCACCATACATCCACCTTGGATGTCTGGGATAGAGAGGCCCGACCTCCACGTCTTTCCCTGATGGTAAGAATAGTTCCTTGTCATCAGAATTGAAAGGCGGAAACATCTGCACCCCATCAAAGTAGCTCTCTATGGTCTTATTTTGCTTCCTTTTCCTGGGCATTTTCCCAGCCAGTTACTTTACTTCTGAGATTCCTCTGCACCCCTGCCTAGATCCTCCCAGCTAGTGCTTGGGCTCTGAGATTCAAATGGTTTTTCCATGGCAGGTGGGGCTGCTATTCAATGTGAGCTTAAGTTCTGGTGCTTGGGTGGGGGCAGGGCCACCGCCCAGGCTCAGTTCCCTCAGGGGCTTTATGCAGAGACCTTCAATAATGGAGCGGATGGGAGCAGGGCCATCTCCCAGGCTCAGTTCCCTCAGGTGGTTTATGCAGAGGCCTTTGGTAATGGCCCTGAACTTCTGCCTGCTGATCCGGGAGTCCCGGGGCCCCCGCTGCCTCTGCCGCTACCTCCTATGGGGGCCCGAGTCACAGAGACACCTCACTCCCCTCGCGGCCAGCCCAGACGTCTCTCTCACTGCCCTGTAGCACCTGTGGGTGGAGGGACCTTCCCGGCCACTGGACATTCCATCCCTGAAGCCTGGTCGGATCTGCTCCTCTGGGGCCATGGTCAGGGCAGCTCAGGGGTGGGCTCCACTTTTCGGGGTGCAACGGACCTTTGGGGTCGGCTTTCCAGGGCTCTCTGGAACGGAAATCTTTCCCACTGTGTTTCTGCATGCCTTGCAGTGCTTCAGAATTTGTAGGGAGTTCTTCTTGCAGGAAATATATGGGCTGTGGGTTCGGAGCTAGCATACATGAATCTTTCTACTCCACCATCTTGTTTCCACCCCCTTGAAGCCCTGCTTTTTAAAGAGTGGCATAAAAAGAAAAGAAAAGGAAGAGAACTCTAGGATCTGGCAGGTCCTCACTGTAGAGTTCTACCTATAGGTCGATGTTCCTCAGACATCTTTCTGGTCCTATACCTCCCCTCCCTCTCCCAATTTTCATGTAAGGAAATCAAAGATATACTTTGATTTTCCCAGGATAAAATAGCTACTACCTTGTAACTCTGAATGGAAAAAAAAAAAAACAGATTAATAACAGTAGAATTGCTTGGCAATTTCCAGGTGGATTTTTTAAGGCATTGATGTCTCAATGGTCTCCCAAATGAATACACTGTTGTCACTTTGTTGATGCTACTTCACATCCTAATTGTTTGCTTATGTCACTGAGGTCTGCTGTTTTCCTTAGGGTCTAAAATCCATCAAAAGCAGTGATCAATTACCAGGCAAAGTGACTGACTTATGTTTGTATTTATCACTTCAGTCTCTAGCATTATCTGGAAGGCTTTATGTAAAACTACTGGGCTAAATGCCCAGCACACTTCTTGACTCACAAAGCTGAAGGATTAAACTCCTTTCTGGTTGTTGGTGCATGTTGCTGGGAAGACTTAGAACCCCAGTGTATTTTTAAATTGCCAGAAGACCCTAGTTGGACTACAGATAATCAGGTATATTTAATGAACACCTGAACACATGGGAAGAGAATTCTTACAATAAAAAGCATACAATACTCCTGAAATGAGATAGAACAAATCTAGTGATATATTAGAAAAGGCACATGATACATTCAGATTGGGAATAACTCGTAAGTAAAAGTCTGAGAAATAAACAAACAGAATCCAATTTAAAATTGCTAATTAGTTAAAATCAGTACAGAGAGTCTTGATGGCTTTGAAAGTCCTTAAAAGACTATCTGAATTTGGACAGAGCATACCTGGCCATTCCCAGAATGAACCATGGTATCTAAGATTGAGCAGGGTTCTAAATATGAATGTGAACCACATTTACATAGATCTATAGAGCATTAGAAAGATAAATATACATTATAGATACACATAGATATACATATATATATCTACAATATTTTTAGGTATATTGTATAGGTATATGCGTACGTTCATGCCTATAAATACATATATGCAATATATGCATGCATATAGTGTAAGTAGTCATTTATAAAGATCTAGGCTATAATAATAATTAATCATCACAGGTACTCTAAGGTTTAAGTGACATCTTACAAATATTTTATCCTCACTACAACCCTGTGATTTAGGGTAATTTTATCCTCATTTTACAGAGGAGTAAACAGAAGCAGACAGAAATGAAGTGACTTTCTGATGCTGGATTTGAACTCAGTTATTTCTAATTCCATGATCCATCACTCTATCAATTTCATCCAGAGTGCTTGACAATATAACTTGACATATTCTCTTTCTTTCCACTTATATTGTGTTGTTTATCTTTCTTTCTTAAAGAGGACCAGTAGCATCATGAGGGTGATGTCTTGACTTGCATGTGGATTAGATTCAAGCGAGACACAGTTGTGAAAAGTTGTTAGCCTCACTCTTTCCTCCAAAGTCAACTGGAGTCCAGTGGCAAGGCAAAAATCAAGATGACTAGCAACGGCCGAGGATGCAGGGGATGACCTTGACCTTTCTAAATTAAGTTCTCATGTTACCTACACCGTACTTAAGACCTCCATACCTTCTCACCTAGGTTATTGGAAAAACCAAATAATTAGTCTCTCTGTTCCCAAAATCACCCCTCTCCAATTCATCTATCTCATAGTTGCTAAAATAATTTTTCTAAGGCATAAGTGTGTGTGCGTTCATCCTTTGTTGCCAAGGAAGACCATGCAACCAGAGAAATGATGGCATGACTTTCACTTGATTTTGTTTTGTGTGAGGGATACGCAGGTCACCAGCCTCACTTCTCCCCCAGAGCCATCTGAATCTAGTGACCAGATATTCATCAGGATTACTGGAGATGACCCAGGATGAGGCAGTTGGGGTTGTGACTTGCCCAAGGCCACACAGCTAGTGAGCATCAAGTGTCTGAGTTGAGGTTTGAACTCAGGTCTTCCTGACTCCTGTACTGGTGCTCTATCCACTGCACCACCTAGCTGCCCTAAGGCACAGGTGACTCCTCTACTCAAAAACACTTAGTGACTCCCTGCAGCCCCTAGTGAAGCTGATGAATTCTTGCTACTTCTTAAGGATCACTGCTTTGTAAATGCTCATAAACTTCCCTTTAATAATATATCTCAAAATTTTTTCCAAACATCAAAGCTAAGGTCACTGTCCTATAATTGAGTTTTCTTCTCTTTTTTGGAAATTTATATTCAATTTGCCTATTTTCTAATCCTGCCGAATTTCTTGTATTTTCATTTTCTTAAACACTGTCAGCAGCATTTTGACAATCATGTCACCACAAGTTATTTCAATACCCGCTCATCTGGTTGAACTAAAACTAGAGGTATCCAGATACTCTCTTTATCTTTCATTTCATTCATGCCCTTTCTTTCCCCATCAAGGCACTTTTGTTTCTGACAGAGAAATCAAGTTGAGTAGCTTTGACTTCTCTCTCATCAGTTAGCGTTGTTCCATCTGCTCTCCCAACCCAGAATCTATCTCCCTTTTTTGATCTTGTCTTTTCTCTATTTTAGTTAAAATACAAGTGTGACAATAGCTATGATGATGGTGCAGATGATGACAAAAGTTTTTGTTGTTTTCCTTGTCCTTCATCATCAGCCTCGGAACACTCTGTGTTTATCTGCACTTATCTCATTGGTCTGCATTTTGCCTTTTACCTGCTGTTGCTTGCCCTTGCTAATGTCTCCTCCATATATCTTGATCCAACTTTACTTAAATGGTGAGACAGTACCTTCTGCATCAGTATCAGTATCTTTGGATGATAACGCCTTCCCCTTCTGGAGATCCCCATGTTCTCAACATAAACTCCTTAAGGACCAGGGCACTTTCCATTGTGGTCTCCATGTCCCCAGTGCCTGTGATAGTGCCTTGGATAAAACTAAACAGAGCAACATGGACAAAATCTCTGATTTTTTTTTTCCCATTAATTTCTCTCAGTCAAATTTTAAGGCCAAGCTACTGAAACAAAGCCACTCCACAAACTTCCTGAAACACACTAAGTCAAGTCTCCTGGCCTTTTCTCTCATGACCATCTCAATATTTCATTGTATAAGAGCCATTCTTCTTCAGTTATTCACTTATTTTAGGGATATTTCATTTTCTTACAATAATTTCTAGTAGATTTGCTATGTATCCATGCTTTTATTGCTATTGGGGGAAGGAAGGATTTAATTCCCTTGTAATTTCTTGTAGCTCCACGTCCTTGGAATTCTTGTGACCATTGTAGTATTACCATGGCAAGAAGCCCAGCAGTTGGATAAAATACTAAACTTCATATTGAGGAGGATCATAGAATTACATAGAGCACCTATCCTGTGTCTGTACATTATCTCCTTTGCAAAAGACCAAGTAAATATTTTCTGTCTACAAAGGTTAATAATCTGATTCTATCCTATCTTTTAGGTTAACATCACATAACTACCTTTTATACATTCCTCACTCAACCCAAATGGCCCTTACTATTTTCCCAAATTTGAAATTATTCTATGTCTTACATGCACATCTACACAGGCTATCTCCCATGCCAAGAATATACTTAATAACCATTCTACCACTTGGAATAGCTACCTTCATTCAGGACTCAGCTTATGCATCACTTCTAAGTGGAAATTTCTCTGCCCTCACAAAGATTAATCCTCCCGCTCTCCTCAAATTGTCATGTATTAATCTGCTTACCTGGTGTGGTCTGGTCTCCTACCATCAATCCAATAGAATGTGAGTTTCTTGAGGACAGGGATTCTTTTCTTCTTTCCTTCTTTCTTCCTTTCTTTTCACAATCCCAACAAACAATAAAACCTATTTTAACATAATAGAGGTTTAGAAAATTACTCTTGACTTGGATTATTTGAGCATTCAGAGGCTAACAGAAGCCAGGATCAAGAAGGCTCTCAAGACCATGTTGTATGCAAATTGATTTAAGGAACTAGAGATATTAATCTGAAAAAGAGAAGACTGGAAGAATAACTGACAATTTTTGAAGGACTAACTATGAAAAGGGAAAGTAATTAGACTGCTTGACTCCAGACATTAGAACCAAGAACAGCATTCCTAAATTGTAGAGAGGCAGATTTCAGTTTTCACACAAAGGAGTCATGGGATACCTAATATTTCTAACTATACTAAACTGGAATGGGATATCTCAGGAGATGGTGGACAGAATGAAATCTTATGACATCTATTATACAGGGGATTCTTTTTGCAGAAACAGATGGGCTAGATCACTTTTCCCTTTAATATTGTCTTATTCAAGAGGGAAAGAGTTCTAAAGTTATAGTCTGAAGGTAATCCTAGAATTGACCTCCAATATAGAATTGTCAGTATCATTAGTAGATTCTATTCCAAATCAAAAGTTCCAGTTCATTATCCAAAGAATCTGCCATCTTTTGGGGAAAAAAATGGTTTTTCTTCCTAATCTCTGATATTCAGGACTAGTGGTCCCATATTCCTTCCACTGGGCCATCTTACTTCTGTATCTAAAATGCAAACCCTCTTCACCTCCACCCCTTAGAATTCCTAGCCTTCTACAAGGCAGGTATAAACTTCTACAAAATACTCAATGCCCCTCTGAATTAGGGATCCCTTCTTCCAAAAAATCATTTTTCCTTATCTGTACCTATATTGCATAATGCTAAAAATATAAAGTCCTTGGGGGTGAGGGCTAGGGAGTGTGACTTGTTTTGGCATTTTATTTTGTAATGAATCCTCAATGTCTAGTGCTTTGAATGTAGTAGACACTTGATAAAAGTGTATTAAATTGCATTATGTTACATTTTTATTGAATTGACTTGAATTACATGCAAAGGAATGAAATAGATAACATGTATTGGAATGGAAAGGAATGAAATTCAAAGTCATTTTATGAAGTGATTTCATGAGAAGGATCTGGCCCGTAAGAGATTAATGAGATTGCTGCTACTGAATTTAGAGTTTCTTTAGTTAAATAATGTTTACAACTTGTTAATGCACTGACTACTTAAGTTCCTGGTTATGTGCATCATCAAACAAACCCTCAGAGAATGCTTTGTTTTGGACAAATGTTAAAAACAAGACAGAGGGTTTGGAGTCAGAGGATTTCCATTGAAATCCTGCCTCAGCTCAGTATTGTCATTTGTGGAAAAAAAGAACACGACCAAGTAATCTCTGAGGTGTCTTACAACGGTTGTTGTTCAGCCATTTTCAGTTACATCTGACTTTTTGTGACCATATTTGGGATTTTCTTGACAGAGATACTGGAGTGATTTGTCATTTCCTTTTCCAAGTTGTTTGACAGATGAGGAAACTGATGTTAACAAGGTCAAGTGATTTGCCCAGAGTCACACAGTAAATGTCTAAGGCCAGGTAGGAGATGAGTCATCCTGACTCAAGGATCAGTTTTCTATCCCCCATTCCACTTATGACTGTGAATCCTCCCTTTTAGCTACAGATGGTGGCATATTTTCACCTGTTGAAAGGCTAAGAATTGTGGATCACTTGAGCTTAGGAATTCAATCTGCAAAGGGGCTGAAATGTTTTGGATATTCATTCAAAGTCTGGAACAAGCACACTGGGACACTGAAACTCTGAACTCTGGGGCAAAGACACTGAGGGGATATGACCTGTGGCTCCTACAAGTCTGTAATAGTCATTCCTTTCCAGGATGACTCTTTTGGACTTTCTCTGCAAAGTTTGGACTTTCTTCTGGACTTTCTCATACAATATTGTATGGCATGTTCAAGGAGGACTCTGGTGTGAGGGCTTGCTAAGCACTTTTTCAGGGCTGTTCATATACCTTTAGTTTCTACCTAGCATTCAATGCTCATCTTTGTCTCCAAGAAGCTGTACCATGCACAGCAGTCAACATTCTTGGTAAACTGTCTCACCAGATGGGCTAAACCAGATTGAGGATAGCTGATGGTCTTCAGATGTATCAGTGAGTCAGAGGATGTCTACCCCAAGCATGTGAAGACTTTTCCAGCAGAACAGATTGGTAAGTTCATTCCAAGAATCATGAAGGTTGCTAAACAGAAGTTATGGCCCACCTAGAACTTGGTCAGACACTGAGAAACCAAGGTCATACACTACATTCTTGGGTCATCATTGGTTATCTTTCCTTTTCTCTTCCCACTGGATTTTGATATCTCTTGAAGAGAGAGTGAGACTGATGCCTTTGAGCAACTCTGCCTTGCTTAAATTCAATTCACAAAGGAGTTAAGACATCACCCCATGATGTCATCGTTCTTTTTTGAAAACCAAGGACAAACAACAATAGTATCCCAGAAACCTCTTTACCCTAGAAACTCACTTTACACTAACTTTACACCATGGAAGGATCCTCCAGTCTTTCAAATTCTCCTTCTGATTGGCTAGCTCCCCCTATAATTTCTACTTGAAATAGGAGAGCAAGCATGTCTTCATTCTTTTCTGGGCTACTCCACTAACTGTCCTGGACTTTCTCATTAAGGTTCCCAGGTACCATCTACTCCTCCCCTCTTTCTTCAGTTCATTTTTAAGTGTTTTCTGCCTCCATTAGAATGAAGATCAGGGATATCTTTCTTGGTGACTGTGTTTAGGTTTCCAGGGCTTGGCATAGTGCTTGGAATATAAGTACTTAATAAATTCTTGTTGACTTGACTTGACCTGAGGTTGCCTAAGGAGGGGAGAACTAGTTCAGGTAAGAAACAGAGCAAGTCAGAGTTTCTATGCTATTCTACTTCCAAACTGGTAAAAAGAGAGAGATTGAATCTCAAAAAAAAAAAAACAAAACAGGGGGAGGAGCCAAGATGGCAGAGTAGAAAGACTCACATATGCTAGCTCTGAACCCACAGCCCATAAATTTCCTATAAAAAGAACTCCCCACAAATTCAGGAGCAGTGCAAGCTGTGCAGAAACACAGTGGAGGAGATTTCCATTCCAGAGAGCCCTGAAAAACCAACCCCAAAGGTCTGTCGCACACAGACAGCAGAGCCCAGCCCTGCCCTGCCCTGGCCCCACAGCCCCAGAGGAGCAGACCCGAGCAGGCTTCAGGGACAGAATCTCTGGCGGCCGCGAAGGTCCCTCAGCCCACAGGCACTACAGGTCAGTGAGAGAGGCTTCTGGGCTGGCCAAGAGGGGAGTGGGGTGTCTGCATAACTCAGGGCCCCTTGAGAGGCAGCAACAGAGACAGGGACAGCAGCAGACCCGAGCTTCCCAAGCAGACAGGAGCTCAGGGCCATTACTGAAGGTCTTCACATAAACCCCCTGAGGGAACTGAGCCTGGGAGGCAGCCCTGCCCCCACCAAAGCACCAGAACTTAAGCTCACATTGAATAGCAGCCCTGCCCCCATGCTGAAAGCCCTGAGGCTGGGGAGCAGCATTTGAATCTCAGACCCCAAGCATTAGCTGGGCAGATTGAGGCAGGGGTGGAGAAGAATCTCAGAAGTCAAGTAACTGGCTGGGAAAATTCCCAGAAAAGGGAAGAAGAATAATACAATAGAAGGCTACTTTCTTGGTGAGTTGTTTCCGCCTCTCATTTCTGA
Source organism: Bettongia penicillata ogilbyi (assembly GCA_023548195.1). Classification (NCBI taxonomy): domain Eukaryota; kingdom Metazoa; phylum Chordata; class Mammalia; order Diprotodontia; family Potoroidae; genus Bettongia; species Bettongia penicillata. Next base: position 2,932,907 of record JAJHZJ010000161.1, on the reverse strand, counting down.
TGAAGAGGAACAATGCTAACCATCAGGGAAAGACATAGAAGTCAAAGCATCCATATCCCAAGCATCTGAAATAGATATCCAATGGGCTCAGGCCATGGAAGACCTCAAAAAAGATTTTGAAAATCAGGTTAGACAGGTGGAGGAAAAACTGGGAAGAGAACTGAGAGAGATGCAAGAAAAGCATGAAAAACGGGTCAATGCCCTGCTAAAGGAGACCCAAAAAAAATGCTGAAGAAAATAGCACCTTGAAAAATAGGCTCACTCAATTGGCAAAAGAGGTTCAAAAAGCCAATGAGGAGAAGAATGCTTTCAAAAGCAGAATTACACAAATGGAAAAAGAGGTTCAAAAGTTCACTGAAGATAATAGTTCTCTCAAAATTAGAATGGAACAGATGGAGGCTAATGACTTTCTGAGAAACCAAGAAATCACAAAACAAAACCAAAAGAATGAAAAAATGGAAGAGAATGTGAAATATCTCATGGGAAAAACAATTGACCTGGAAAATAGATCCAGGAGAGACAATTTAAAAATTATGGGACTACCTGAAAGCCATGATCAAAAAACGAGCCTAGACATCATCTTTCATGGAATTGTCAAGGACAACTGCCCTGATATTCTAGAACCAGAGGGCAAAATAAGTATTGAAGGAATCCATCGATCACTGCCTGAAAGAGATCCAAAAAGAGAAACTCCTAGGAACATTGTGGCCAAATTCCAGAATTCCCAGGTCAAGGAGAAAATATTGCAAGCAGCTAGAAAGAAACAATTCCAGTTTTGTGGAAATACAATCAGGATAACACAAGATCTAGCAGCTTCTACATTAAGGGATCGAAGGGCGTGGAATAGGATATTCCAGAAGTCAAAGGAACTAGGACTCAAACCAAGAATCACCTACCCAGAAAAACTGAGTATAATAGTTCAGGGGGAAAAATGGTCTTTCAATGAAACAGAGGACTTTCAAGCATTCTTGATGAAAAGACCAGAGTTGAAAAGAAAATTTGGCTTTCAAACACAAGAATAAGAAGAAGCATGAAAAAGTAAACAGCAAAGAGAAGTCATAAGCGATTTACCAAAGGTGAACTGTTTACATTCCTACATGGAAAGACAATATTTGTAACTCTTAAAACTTTTCAGTATCTGGGTAGTTGGTAGGACCACACACACACATACACACACACACATGCACACACACATGTACATGTGTGCACGTGCACACACATACACGCACACGCATACAGAGACAGAACACAGAGTGAATTGAATAGGATGGGATCATATTTTAAAAGAAATTAAGTTGTAGAATCATGGAATTTTTTGATTCCTTAGAGGTTTTTGAGTCCAACTCTTACTTAGATAGAAATTCTCTCGAAAGCACCTCTGATAAAAGGTCATCTCTTCTATGCTTGAATACTTCCATTGATGGTGAGCTCACTTTCTTATTTTTGGGAACCCATTCCCAAAATGGAGGTCCTGGAAAAACTCGACAACGCTTGTAGAGGAAGAATGAGGGGGCAGCCAAATCACTAAAGTTAACTCCAGATGATTTTTTTTTGTGGTTTTTGTTCCCATTTACATTGTTATAGTCATTGCAAATATTTTCAACTTGGTGGCACAGTGAATAGAGAGCTCTCAGTCTCTGGTCAATAAGACCTGAGTTCAAATGCAGACTCAGATGCTTGCTAGCCATGTGAGTGACTCTGGGCAAGTCACTTGATTTCTGTCTGTCTGGGTTTCCTCAACTGTGAAATGAAGATAATAGTAACACCTACTTCACAGGGCTATTGTGAAGATCAAATTGGATAATATTTGTAAAACACTTAGCATACAGTTGATACATGTTATCACTGTTGTTCACCTATGTCCAACTCTTCCTGACGCCATTTAAGGTTTTCTTGGCAAAAATACTGGAGTAGTTTGCCAGTTCATTTTGCAGATGAGGAGACTAGGGCAGGCAGGGTTGGGTGGCTTGCCCAGGGTCACAGAGCTAATAAGTATCCAAGGACAGATTTGACGGTATGAAAATGAGTCTTCCTGATTCCAGACCTGGAACTCTATACATTGTATCAACTCTATGCATTGTATCACCTAGAACTGCATGATACATAGTAGTTTTTCACCCTTCATTCTCAAAGAAGGCCAAGGACATCATGAGGGTAAATGTTTGACTTGCATATAAACTAGATTTAAGTGAGGCAGATCTGTGCAAAGTTGTCAGTTTCACTCTATCCTAGAGTCATTGAAGTTCAAAGGCAAGACACAATAGGTGCTTAATAAAGTGTTTAGCCCTTCCCTTTGCTTATTTTAATCTGCCTCCATTCATGTAGATTTTTCCACACCTGTCTGTATTCAAGTTCATGCACTCTTGTGTACACTTTGATATAATTTCTCCACTTCTTACTCACTTTAGTAAATAAATATTCTCACTATTTGCTAAAAAAAAAACAAAAAATAAAACCCAAACGAACATGTGTGTATGTGTATATCTATACATATATATGGATATATTTGTGGATATACATATATATATGGACATGTCTGTTTAGATATATATGGGTGTGTATGCACACATATATAATAAATTATTTGATTAACTTATACTAATTATATATATATACATATAAAGAAAAAATAATTAATTAATTGACTGATTAAAACCCATCCATTCAATTATAACTTGGCAAATAATAAAAAGTCAATATTAATGTTGCCAATAATACAAAATAGTGTAACTAGTTGATTATAAAGAAAAAAAATAATGCTAATCACCGTTACTATTGATATGTAGAATTCTTTAAGGTTTGAAAAAAATACATTACAAATATTATTTTATTTTATCCTTGCAATAATCCTTGGAGGTGGATACGATTGTATCCCCATTTTACAGATGAGAAACTACAGTCAGACAGAGATTGAATAGTTTGCCCCAGGATCAAACAACTAGTGAGTTTCTGGTGCTATATTTGAATTCACTCCTTCCTAACTCAAGGTCCAGTACTCTATTCACTATACTGCCCAGAGGACTTCATAATACATCTCAGTTTATTTTCTTTCTCTCCACTCACATTGCCCACACCCTACATAAGAAATTCATTCCCTCTCACCTAGCCTCTCTATACTCTCCAACTGTCTATCTCACAGTTGATAAAATAATTTTCCTTAATTACATATCTATAGGTTACTCCTCTACTCAAGAATATTTAGTGACTTCTTATTGCCCTTAGGGTAAAATATAGATTTCTCAAATTTGCATTTAAAGCTACTCACAATTTGCTTCTGGTTTTTCTTTCAAGGTTTTATAACAGAGAACATCACTGAAATATATTATCATTTCTTGCCAGACTACCTCACTTACAATTCCCCAAATTCAATATTCTATGCCCCACTCCTGGCCCTTGCAAAGACAATCTTAGGAGCCAAGATGGCAGGGAGAACTCAGGAAGTTGCTTTAGCTATCCCTAGTTTCCTGTGGAAACAATATTAAATCAAGCCTCTAAATGCATTCGAGATTGACAAAATCCACAAAAAGATTGAGTGAAACAATTTTCTAGCTTAAGATAACTAGAAGTCCTTCAAGAAAGGTCTGTCTCACTTGGGTGAAAGGGGAATATATCCCATTGCAAATGGTGTCTGGGTAATCTAGTAGAAGACTCTTAGCCACAGTACAGATCAGCAGCCAAGGTCACTTGTCCTGGTTCAGTAGGCCAGTGGCATATCTGACCAACTGTAAGGCACAGAATAGGAATCAAACTGCAAGTCCCAGAACCTCTAGTACAACAGACATGACTATGTCTGGCCACTCTAAAGCAGTGAGCAAGTCACCAGTCGTAGAGGCCCTAATACAGAAAGCCAGTGACCAGGCCTTTTGTCTCCAGTAAAATAGGATTTGGATAGTACATTCTGTGCTATAGGAGCAAAACTCAACTTAAAAAGTTATGAAATAGTCTAAAAATGGTAAAACAAAACAAAACAACAACAGAAAATATCCCTGACAACAGAAAGCTACTATGGCCACAGGGAAGACCAAAACACAAACTCAAAAGAGGACAACAATGTCAAAATTTCTACAGGCAAATCCTCAAAGGGTAATGTGAATTGGTCTCAAGCCTAAAAAACTTTCTTGGAACAGCTCAAAGAGAATTTTAAAAATAAGATAAGAGAGGCAGAAGAAAAATTGGGAAAGGAAATGAAGGTTATGCAAGGGAAAGTCAACAACTTGGAAACTGAAGAAAATAATTCCTTAAAAAATACAACTGATCAAATAAAAAAAAAAATGACTGAGGGTTGACCCTTTTAAAAGTAGAATTGTCCAAATGGAAAAAAGGAAGTATAGAAGCTAATTAAAAAAAATGATTCCTTAAAAATTAGAATTAGACAAGTGGAAGTTAATGATTGCATGTGACTTCAAGAATCAATCAAACAAAATGCAAAACATCTCATTCAAAGAAATAATTGACCTAGAAAATAGAACCAAGAGAACAATTTAAAAATTATTGGACTACCTTAAAGTCACAAACTAAAAAGAGAGGAGGAAGAAGAAGGAGAGAGTCTGGACAGCATCTTTCAAGAAATTATCCAAAAAAACTGCCTTGATATCCTAGAACCAGGGAGTAAAATAATAATTCAAATAATGCACCAATTACCTCCTGAAAATCATCCTAAAATAAAAACTCCAAGGAGTATTGTAACCTAATTCCAGAATATCAAGTCAAGGGGCAAATGCTACAAGCAGTCAGAAAGAAACAATTTAAATATCAAGGAATCACATTCAGGATTACACAGGACTTAGCCACTTCTACACTGGAGGATGAGAGGGCCTGGAATATAATGTTTCAAAAGGCAAACAAAAAATAGCTATCCAGCAAAATTGAATATCACCTTTCAGGGGAAAAGGTGAATATTCAGTGAAATAGAGGGCTTTCTAACTTTCCTAATTAAAAAAAACCAAACAAAAACAAAAACAGCCAAACAGAAAATTTGATCTTCAAATGTAAGACTGAAGGGAAAAATAAAAAGATTAAAATTAAGGAAAAAATTCTATCAAATGATGTTAAACTGTTCACATCCCTACATGGGAAGATGATACTTGTAACTCTTGAGGAGCATATCTCTATTAGGACAGTTAGAAGGAATAGACACAGACAGAGGTATTTGTATAAGTTGACTTTGATGTGATGATATAAAAAAAGAGGTGAAGAAAGGATTGCACTGGGAAGAGATGAAATGAGGGAGCAGAATAGGGTAAATTAAACTACACAAAGTGGTGCAATAGATCTATTACAGCAGAGAGAAAAAAGGGAGGGGGTGAAAATTGTTTGAACCTTACTTTCATCTGAGTTGGCTCAAAGAAGGAATAATATAAACTCTCAGTTGGGTGTAAAATTTTATCTTACCCTACAGGAAAGTAGGAGGGGGAAGGGGAAAGAAAAGGGAGGGGGCAATAGAAGAGAGGGCAGATTGAGGGAAGCAGTAGTCAGAAGGAAAACACTGGTGAAGAGACCCACGGTGAAAAGAGAGAGAAATGTATAAATGGGGAAAATAGGATGGAAAGAAATACAGAATTAGTAATCATAGCTGTGTGAATGGGATGAATTATCCTACAAAATGGAAGCAGATAGGAAAGTGTATTAAAAATCAGAAACCTACAGTATGCTGTGTATACGAAACACATTTGAAGCAGAGAGATACATACAGAGCAAAAACAAAAGGCTGGAGCATAATATAGTATGCTTCAGGTGAAGAAAAAAAAAACTTGGGGTAGCAAATCTGATCTCCGTCAAAGCTAAAGCAAAAATAAATTTAATTAAAAGCGATAAGGATAGGGAAGTGAGACTGGTGACCTGCACATCCCTCCCTCACTCAAAACAAAGCCAAATGCAAGTCATGTTTGTCCTTTGTTGCCAAAGACGACCATGCCATTAGAGAAAAGATGACATGATTTGCACTTGACTTTGTTTGGAGTGAGGGAGGGCTGTGCAGGTCACCAGCTTCACTTCTCCTCCAGAGCCATCTGAATCCAGTGACCAGATATTCATCAGGATGACTGGAGATGACCTAGGATGAGGCAGTTGGGGTTGTGACTTGTCCAAGGTCACACAGCTAGTGAGTATCAAGTATCTGAGGTGAGGTTTGAACTCAGGTTGTCCTGACTCCTGTACTGGTGCTCTATCCACTGCACCACCTAGCTCTCTCAATTAGATATGATAGATCTTTGGAGAAAACTGAATGGGGATATAAAGGAATATACCTTTCTCTCAGTGGTATATGGCACCTACCCAAAATTTGACCATATATTAGGGCAAAAAACCCTCACAATCCAATGCAGGAAGGCAAAAATATTAAATACATTCTTTTCAGATTGTGATACCATAAAAATTATGTGTAATAAAGGACCATGGGAAATAGACTAAAAATTAATTGGAAATTAAAAATCTAATCCTGAAGAATGAGTTGAACAAACAACAAAACATAGAAACTATCAGTAATTTCATTAAAGAAAATAGCAGTAATGAGACAACAAACCAAAATTTATGGGATGCAGCCAAAACAGTCCTTAGGGAAAATTTTATATCTTTAAATGTTTAGATGAATAAAAGAGAAAGAACAGGTCTATGAATTGGGCATGCAATTAAAAGATCTTTGGAGTCTGAATGTAAATCAAGGCATACTATTTTCACCTTTCTTTGTTTTTTTTTCTTTCCTATGGTTTTTCCCCTTTTGTTTTGATTCTTTCATCACAATATGACAAATGTAGCAATATGTTTAACATGATTGCACTTATTTCTAGTGAATAGTATGTGCTTATTAAATGTTATATTCATCTATCTATCTATCTATCTATATCTATCTGTCTGTCTGTCTGTCTATCCATTCATCTGTGTGTTTATGTGTATAATTAATGACTGAACTCATTCTATCAACATTAAACTAGCAATCAATAACCCCCTTGTCAATAGGCCATGATCTTACATGAGTATTTATTTTCTTCACAAACCAGAAGCATCTCTGAGCTATGTTTCATGCACAATGTTTTAGTGGCTTCTTTTTTCAATATTAGCACAGATGAGTTGATTACAGCATTCAATTTTTTTTCTTTCCATTGAGCAAACACTTAATCAGATTTGTTTTAATCCACTGATTTAAATTGGAGACGGCTGCCCTCCAATAAGTCTCATTATCAGATGGAAAAAAATAATTTTAAAAGTAATTTATCTTAATGTCAATTAACTCTTTTGCTAATTGTTCATAGCTAATTGACTGCACTGATAGGCACTGGAATTTTATGAGTTTTATGACTTATATTAGATCTGGAAAAATACTGAGGAAAAAGAAAGAGGAGAACTAAGGGGAATATATGTTCACATTCATCTGAAACCCTACTTACCAGACTGGGTTCAGTGGCATACATGCTCTCTTACAGATGTATTTTTTGACCACAGCTGCTCTTTAAGCCCATCTGCTAAGTCCCAGAGAGAATGAAATCCAAATTGGTAGAAGGAACACATTATAGCATAAAAAGAATCAGAGGACCTTAAAGCTTTAAAATTATGGCAGAATATAGGGAGGAAGAATGAAATAGTAGTTAGAAAACCAGCCTCAGAATGATAAAGACATGGTCACAGATCCTGCTTCTTATCTATGATGGCTAGGTGACACTGCGCATATCATTTCACATGTAATTGTTCAAAGAGGAGCTCTCTAATACACTAAGTTGAATTGCTGTTGCTGTTCTATGTCGGTACAGGCAACTTCCTCATTGGGAGTTGTCTATACCAATAAAATCATAGGAAATGATGATGGTGGTGGTGGTGGTAGTGATGGTAACAGTATTCATATATCAAGATAAAGTTTGGAGAAAAAAAAAAACTTTACAAATATTATCTCATTTAAACATGACAACAACCATGGGGAATAGGTGTGATAATTATTTTCATTTTAAAGATGAGGAAACTGAGGCAAAGGGAGTTGAAGTGACTTCCCTAGAGTCACACAGTTACTAAATGTCTGAGGTTGTATTTGAACTGAGGTGTTCTTGACTCCACACCCAGAGTTCTATCCACTGTATCACCCAGCTGCTTTCAATACAAGGGAAAGAAACCTTCTTAGGATTAAAGATTTTGAGCTATAATCAACCTCTGTTTTTTTATTCTAACCTTTTCATTTTACAAAAATGGAAAGGGAAAAATAGAATGGATAAATAATTTTCCAAAGGTCATACAAGACATAATTAGCAGAGCCAGGATACGAATGCAGATTATCTGATTTTGAATGCAGTGTTCTTTATACTATATTGGCTTGATAATAGAACATTCAACATCTTATAGGCATTTATTAAGATCCTTGCTAGGGGCACTTGGGAAGATATAAAATTGGTTAAGACACTGGCCCCTTCAAATTGGAACTATACCCAAAGGGCTATAAAAAATGTGCATACTCTTTGATCCAGCAATACTACTTCAAGGACTGTATTCCCAAGAGATTATAAAAATGGGAAAGTGTTCCTCATGTATAAAAATATTTATAGTAGTTCTCCTTGTGGTGGCCAAACACTGGAAATCAAGATGTCCATCAATTGGGAAATGGCTGAATAAATTGTGGTATATAAATGTAATGGAATACTATTGTGCTATAAGAAATGATTAACAAGAAGACTTCAGAGATGCCTGGAAAGACTTAGATGAACTGATGCTGAGTGAAAAGAGCAGAACCAGGAGACCTTTGTACACAGCAACAATTACAGTGTGCAAGGAATTTTTCTGGTAGACTTCGTACTTCATTGCAATGCAAGGACTTAAAAAATTCCCAATGGACTCTTGAGACAAAATGCCTTCCACATCCAGAGAAAGAACTTTGGAATTTGATTCCAGAATGAAGCAGACAATTTTATTTTGTATTATGTTTTGTTTTGTATTGTTTTATGATTTCTCCCATTCATTTTAATACTTCTATGCAGCATGACTAAAGTGAAAATGTATTTAATAGGCATGTATGTGTAGAACCTATATAAAATTGTATGCTATCTCAGGAAGGGAGTCAGGAAGAAGGGGGAGGGAGGAGAAAAAAATCTAAGATATATGGAAGTGAGAGTAGAACACTGAAAACAAATAAAATCACTTAATTAAAAAATATTCTTAGAAATAAAATAAATAAATAAATTTGAATTCAAAATGGAAAAAAGAGACACTGGCCTCTTAGCCTCAAATGGCTTCCACTCTAGTGGTGAGATAAGGCAAATAAAGGTACTTATAATCCAAAGTAAAAAAATAATATAGGCTACAAGAAAAGCATGAGCAAAGCATGGTGGAAGCTCAAAGGAGGGAAAAATCACCCCTATTAAGGAGTAGAGGTGAAGAGCTTCATGGGAGAGGCAGAATTGGGATGGGTCCTTGAAGAAAGAGGATTTAAATGGAAAAAGAGAGAAATGTGGTATCTCTTGTAATTGAAGGAGTCACATAAGATACTACTAAGGAAATATTGAAACATAAGAAATTTGTAAAATATTAAATAGCCTGGGTTAGCTAATGTGGAGTAGATACTTTTTCAGTCCCATTCATCTGCACACCTAGAATTGAACTCTGCCAGAGTCTATAACTTAGTCTTCCAATTTTCATTTTCTCAAGGGACCCAAGCTGTGTCTGTAAATACAATAGGGAGTGGATGATAGTGTTAAATTAGCAGAGTGCTTCCTTTTGAAAGAAAGATCCTCAGGAGGCCACTTCAGGGTCTAGTAATGAAGATGGCATTTGTAGCTGCAATGGTCTGCTAACCCAAATGATTGCAGTAGGGCTGGTGAGCATGATATAAAGTGCAAGGTTGCACATTGCCCCCCATCATTACAATCTACATCTTGCCAGCATTTGCAAATTAAAAGCAATCCCCTGACCTACTCAGACTAAGATGTGCAGTCAGCTCCATGTGTCTTGAAAACCTGCCAAGCTTCATGAGTTCCCATAGAAACATCTGATTTAGTCTAGAAGACCCCCTGAAATGAGAAAATTCAATTGGTCACCCCTCACTCTCTTTTCCCGTTGTCCAGTCCAATCTGTATGATAAAGCGTGATATTTAGGAAAGACATCGATTAGCTGGAGAGTAACTATAGGAGAACAGTTGTGAGTGTGAAGGACCACATGAGGACTGGTGAAAGGGATTGGGGATACTTGACATGTAGAAGAGAAAGCTTAAATGAAATGTGCTCGCTGTTTTCAATTATTTAAAGTGCTTAGAGTTGTTTGTTCTCTCCTTAAAGTACAAAAATAGTAAGAATTGCAAGATGGAATGAGGGAAATTAGGGCTTAATATAAGAAAGAGAAAAAAAAGATGATGATGATGATGATGATGATGATGATGATGATGATGATGACAGTAAGGACAAAGACAAAAATAGCTCCTTGAAAATTTGAGTTACCTCCAAGTAGAATAGGATAACAGGATAGAGTAGACTTCCCTACACTGGAGATCTTCAAATGAAGACTCGATACACAGTAGGTACACATATTGAAGAAGGGATTCTTGTTCAAGCAGCGGCAGCATGGTGCCAATGAATGTGTGGGAGACATGGAACCACTGGATTTGAGTCTGAATTCTGACTTTACCACTTATGTTCCTGACTAAGAAATTTGACTTTTCTGTTTTCCATCTGGAAATTGATGGGGTTGGACTGCAGGACCTTGTGAGTCCCTTCCAGTCCTAGAGCTATTTATACTATGGTCCTGTGGGAGTATGGCTTGAGTTAGTCCTCTGAGGCTCCTTCTATTGCTGAAATTCTTTGAATCTGTAAGCCTAAATGCACTTAACTGATGAACTTGGTGATTTTGTTGGTAAGCTGCTGATTATTGGATTTACCTTGGGGAAAGTAATTGGCATATGTCCTAAATCTGTAATTTTCTTCATAAGAACATCCTCCATGTCCATGCAGAGCATAACCTCTCTATGTCTTAGAACAACAGGCTCCAAAATGAGAACTGTGGCATGACTTCAAAAGAGCTGTAACTTGATCACAAGTTGGAAAGAGGGAAGGTAGGTGATATTCAGCTATGCAAAGGAGAGCCCATCAAGAGACTTGTCTCCAATACACTCTTCTACCTTTCACTCATTATAGTCCATACTCTTCCATTCTACTCCATTCCCCTGTTGTGCAAACTTCTGATCTTCCCCTTTCTTAGCCAAGTAGCCCTGCTCAGAGAGAGTTATAATCTAACCATAACTTGGACATTCTTCCCCCAAACAAATTGTAGTCAATGGGAAACCTCTACCAAATATCACACCCTGAAGTGCTGGGGAGGGGAGAAGGGAGGAACTGGTAGGGATATGATTTTCTTTCTAATCTTGAAACCACTTTCTTAGAGGATGGTCTTCAAGAGTGGCTATAGATGAAATATTCATCACTGAGAAGACAAGCTACTGATGAATGAAATGAACCTAAATGTCAATACAATAATCAGAGCTTGTGTTCCATTAGAAACATCTTTGAAAACCCAAGGTCCACACACCATGATGATGTCAAGAATGAGGGCTTTTTTGGACTTTAGATACTTAATGCATTTCACAAGTTTTTGGAAGCTTCCTCGAGGTCACAGGAAATCGCATAAACATGGCTTCCACACTAGTCCCACTTATCCCACTCAAACTGAAGTTCATGAAACAGAAGCCTGAAAAAACTAATGAACCTCATGTTGACATCTGAAGATAATTTCTACTTCCTTATTTTATGGTGATATGGATAGAGGGCTCCCAATTTAGAGGAGGGAGGTAAATAGAGTAGGGATGGGATTAAAGTCTTCTTTTTCTTCATTAAAAATGACACCTCTCATTTATTTTGAAGAGAATAGGAACTGACTTGATGTTTTCTATCCTGACACCTCAAGATTTTTTTCTTGCTAAGAACTTGAAAAATATGTAAATGCCTGATATGAAGCAGATCACACTTTTTTAAAAAATGGGTTTGTTCTGATGAAGTCTGATTTTTTTTAAGTAGTTGATTTTCTTTTGCTCAGAGACCTTCATTATTTTTCGCCTTAAGTGAACGTCTGCTAGAGTGAAATCTCAGCTGAGAGAATTGCAGATAGAATTGGCTTATTATAACAAATTACCTTTTCTAACAAGCACTTTCTCAATATGAGCTGTTGAATAGAAGCCCACCTTATTCTAATGTTAACAGGGCCTCCTAGTACCTTGTATCCCAAACTAGAAGGAAAGAAGATACTTTAGAGATTTGAATGGCTCCTTATGTATTCCCTTTATGCTCCCTTGAGGATGCATGTGTGTTCTCCCTTTCCTCAAATGAGTTAAGAGTTTTCAAAGCAGAGTTCAGAAGAAGAGTACAGGGAAAAGAAAACTCATTGGTATTAATGACTAAGACAGGCAGGTACACTGGCCTCTTCCCATAAAACACATTTACAGAGGTGGGTTTGCATTTGCCAGGAATGCATTACCCTCCAAGACTTTGTTTGTGAAGTGTTTTATAATCGCCTCACTTTTCCTCTTGACACTTTCATCAAAAATTTAATGGAAATGGAAACTGAAGACCAATGACATCCATCTGCCCTCCCAGTGAATAGATCAAATAGCGTTTAGTAAGCCCCTATCATGGGCTATCCACTGTGCTAAATTCTGGGGACACAAAGACAAAGTTACCTGCAGGGATTATGTTTATACAGAATCTAAGAATCTGGATGATTGTGTAACCATCCAGCTGTTTGTTCCACTTAACTACTAGTGTTTCCAAAATTTCCAGATATATGTCACAAAATGGTTTAAGAAGAGCCATGATGAGTGACTTTAAAAAATTGGACATAGAAAAATGTTGCTAGCTTCTTCCCTCCATAAATTATTTCCAATTTGTGTCTTATTTATTTATGCATATGTGAATATGTATGGATATGCATGTGCATATATGGATATATATCTGTTTATTGCTATTTATGTGTCCACTTACACACACACACCTTGTTTGTACATAGTTGTTTCTATGACTTTGAGCTTCTTGAGAACAGACTACTTTTTGATTTTCTTTGTATCGCTATGCTTTACATAGCTCTTGGCACATGATAGGCTTTTAATAAGTGTTGTTTTTTTTTTTTTCAATTGATTGAGTGGATACAAGAACTAGAGCTCTAACCGGAATCCATACTCCCATCTGTGAATGTTATATCTATTTGTAAGCCTTTACATTTTCAGTGGGTTTAATTGCCACCTCTGTTCAATTACTTTCAGAACTATATGCATACCCAAAATTTCCTCTAAGTTTCAATTCTGAATCATTGATTATCTACTAGAAAATTCGAACTGGATTTCCCAAAGATAAACTCAACATTTCTAAAACTTACTCTCCCATCCCATAAACTCTACTCTTTCTAGTGTCTTGAGTTAATAATGTCACCATTATCCTGAATACATCACTCTTTCTCCCCTTTCATACCCAACCATTTGCCAAATCTTCCTTTGTTGGTTTCTTCATACCATATGTTACATCCTTGACCCTTCTCTTCCTTCACATAGCTACCACCTTAGTTAAGACTTTCTTCACCTCCTGCTTCACATGTTCCAACAGCTTACTCAATCTCATTTCAATTTCCTCACCATTCTAGTCCATCTTCCACATCACTGCTAAAGCAATTTTATATAAGCATAGATCTCACCAGGTGATTCCTCTATTCAACAAATTCCAGTAGTGTTTTGTTGTCTCTAGGATACTCTATAAACTCCTCCATTTAATCTTTAAAGCCCTTCACAGCCTGGCTCAAACCTATCTTTTCAGGCTTATAGAACATTACTCCTCCATCACTCCTCAATTCAACCAAGCTGGCATTCTCTCTGTTCCTCACACATGGCACTCTTCTGGAATCTATTTCCATTCCTTTGCAGTGGTTATACCCCATTCCTGGAATTTACTCCTTTCTTATCTTTGCCTCCTAGAGTCCTTTTCTTTAAAGATGCAATTTAGATATTATATTCATCATGGATCCTTCCATCTGTATCACCCTAACTGGTAGTGACCTCTTTTCCAAATGACTTTGTATATATTTATATTTGTGTGCTTTATATATTGATATTTTGAATACATATATATATATATATATATATATATGACATACACACATGCACCTAGACTACCTATCTATCTATCAACCTTCTATTTATTTATCTATCTGTCTATCTATCTATCTTTCTATCTAACAACCTTTTATCTATCTGTCTATCTATACTCACCTATTGGAAAGTAAGAGCATTAGAAGTAGGGATTGTATTCTTTGTACTTTCACCTACCACATAGTGGACACTTAACAATATATATTAGTTGATGGGTTAAAATCTGAGTTTCATTTGATTCATAGAACAGCTTGGTTGATGAGTTGCCTTAATAAACAATATGCTGTGACATAAGTTGTTTCTAGGCTGTCAGAGTAAGAGGTAGTGTTGGGAATCTGCCACCTTTTCCATGTTGCCTTTTCTGAGCAAGGCTCTTGTTTGTAGTGGTGGGTAAATAGCTTTGGTAAGAAGAAGCAGATGAACATACCTTTACAAAAGTATGCAGTGAACCAAAACTTTTGATATATCTAAGGTGGTTCGAGATGGGGAGGCTCAAAGTTAAGACAAGAGTTTAGCTAATTCATAATAACTCACTGAACAGCACCATTTTGATCTTGATTTAATTCCAACAATATATGGAGCAGAACTAGTTTCATATAATGGATAGAGAGCCAAATAAAGAACAAGATTCAAGTCTAGACTCTTATATATACTGTGTTTATGGCCTTGTACAAGCCACTTAAGATCTCAGTGCTACCTGAAAGCTTTTTAAGATTGAAAGTTCCCTAGACAGTACAGACTTGTGTTGGAGGAAATAGTTTCCTTACTGGAAGTTCCTTCTGCCAATTAAATTATTTCTGGGGCAATATATGCAATGTTGCTTGGCATAATAAGTACACAAATAATATTACATTGACTTAGTCAATCATATCACTTCAGAGTTGGAAGGGATTGTAGAAGCCATAGAGTACAACTTGAGCTTGAATAACAATCCCCTCTACGATGTACCCACTAAGTGGTCATTCAACCGTGATTTGGTGACCTGCACTGAGGGGAAACACATGACTTCTCCAGGATATCCATTCCACTTTTGGATAGCTCTAAATTTCAGGGAATTTTACCTTATGTCAAACTTAAATTTACCTCTTTGCTCTTATTTTTGTCTCCTGCAGCCAAGGACAAATCTAATCTAAGTTATAGCCCTTTAAATACCTTGAAGATAGTCATCATGTACCCCCCACCCCAAGTCTTGCCTTTTCTGGACTCCTAAAAGAGTTATTATTACTTTTCCACTGTATTTAGATGCCATTATTATTAATGAAACACAAATCATTTAAAATGTATAATTAAGTTATGGTAAATTTTTGTCCTTATGTATCAACTATGGGGGCAATAAGTATTTATTAAGTGTTTACTGTACATCAATCACTGTGCAAAGTGCTGGGTACAGAAATACAAAGAATGAAATAACCTCTATTCTCAAACAGCTTAGTTTCCCAACCAGTTCATAGGAAAAATTCCAATGAAGGTCTATAGGTGCTATAGCAGTTAGAATGAGGGACTTGAGATCAAGAAGACTTGAATTTGAATCCTGTCTAAAGCTAATATTAAGTTCTGTGACTCTGTGACTCAAGCAATATTAAGTTCTGTGACTCTGTGACTCTCTCATCTTCAGTTTCTTCATAAGGATGATAGTAATACCTACTTCCCAAATAAGATAATATATGTAAAATTATTTTCAAACCTTGAAGATATATATGTATATATACATGTATATATATATGCACATATACACATGTACATGTATACATATACATTGATAATATACACACATATATGATATATTACTTATGTAAATTTATAATATAGACATATTGTAATGTGTAATATATGATATATGAATATATCATGTTAATAATTATTAATTCCCCACTGCTCTCAGTCCTTCCTTCCCTCTTACTACAGTATGGTTTAGTGGATAGAGTAGTAGGCTAGGAGAAGACTTGACATCATACCCTATTTCTGATATTAATATTAGTTGTTTGACCATTAGTTTGGAAGTTACAGGCTGTAGAAAAAGAGCTTAAGGGGAATTAATGGGTCCTTTAGATGACACACCATTTTTTTTCATTCAAAAAACCCCGAGAGTTGTAGTGGTTAAGTGACTTGCCTAAGCTTACATAGCATGTAATTTGTAGAACCAAGACTTTAACCAAGGTCCTTAAACTCCAACTGCAATGTTATTTCTATGGCACCATTCCGTTACTATCATTGCAATTAAATTTCCTCATCTATAAAATAAGCATAATAATGTCAACTTCAGTGGATTGCTATTCTTAACAAAGGATGAGAACTTTGGCCATGGTAGTAGGAAAAGAGGACAAATATATTTGGTTATATTGTTATATTCCTCCCCATTTTGTCAATCAATCATTTTCAGTTGTGTCTGACTCTCTGTGACCCCATCTGGGGTTTTCTTGGCAGAGATACTGGAGTCGTTTGCCATTTTCTTCTCTAGCTCACTTTACAGATGAGGGAACTGAGGCAAACAAGGTTAAGTGATTTTCTCAAGGTCACACAGTTAGTAAGTGTCTAAAGCCAGATTGGAACTCAAGGTGATGTGTCTTCCTGATTCCAGGTCAAGAACTCTATCTACTGCCTCACCTAACTCCATGCATGGCATGGGAGATACTGGCAAAGAACTGAACAGTATGGTGCTCCTGCATCAAAGAAGGTACTGTACTTTATTACCCAAGAAGAATTGCAGTAGCTCAAAAGAAATGTGAGATGCAAAAATTTAAAGACATCTACTCCCTAAATGTTCTTATGGATTAATTGTGGTCAACATGTGGTAGAGCATTCCAAGTTCATATTGGTCAATTCAGTCACAGGTGGACACACTGTACCTTGACTCTAGCATAGTGATGTCATTTGGTCCCCTTCATGAAGGAAGAACAATGATTATGTGACTTAAAACAGATCATATATATAAAGAATTGTGTAAATTTTTATATATAGACTTAGTTATTATTTTATTAAGATCCTGTAGAAATTCCTTTTTAACATTAAAAACAGTTTTTCTTAATCAAAGCATTGGAGACCAACTGATGTAAGAAGAGCATCTATATTAAGGAGAAAATAGGAATCTAGGACCCAGTAGCAAATGTGATCACTGAAATAAACATTTGCCTTCAATTTCCTGGAGTGAGGAGGACCCTGGGATATAAAGAACTTTGAACAGTTAATCAGGTTCCCCAAGAGGTATAGACAGAACTGATTGTGGAAATAATTTAGCAAAATATTTTTAAGCAAGTAAAATAATGGGATAATTGAGGAGAAAAAATGTCAGCCTTTGGAAGAAAATAGAATCATAAGAAGTAAGTGAAGTGATATAACAAAGAACTCATCATACTAGATATACTTTATTGCTTTTATTCACAAGAGCATCAATAAAATCCGCAATGATTAGACACAGTTGATACTGTATGTTTAGATGCATAAAATATTTGATGATGTGTCACAGAATTTTTACTGGCAGAATTAATCCAAATCGGTCAGGGTTAGAACATCATCATATAGAAGGCAGTTGGCTTTCTGCCTGTAAACAGAAGACTATAATAAATGCCAGAGTAAGAGAGGAAGGGAGAAGAATAGGGAAAGGTCTCTTGTGCGATTTCATATCTGTATTAAAATTTTGACAACTAGTGGCCAGCCTACATATTCCATCGATATCCAAACACTGAACAGGCATCAAAGAAAGCCATTCTCATGAACTTGGTTGAGTGGATACTCTATAGAAAATTTATGAGAGAATATTGAGAAGGGTTATTCATTTCTTTATCCACTCGCTCATTCAATCAATGGTCATCCATTAATCTAATCCAAGGCTGTGCCAGATGATAGAGATAGAAAGACAAGAGCAAAACAGCCTCTGACCTCAGAAAGATTACATTCTACTTTAGAGAAACATCAGTTAAGTCATTTCAAAATGCACACAATGAATATAAAGCAATTTTACCTAAAGAAGTATCTAAAAACTGGGGAGGGTAAGGAAAGACCTGATGAGAACAGAGCATTTTGGTTCAGCACAGAAAGGAACTAAATATTCCCAGAGGCAAGAGAAAAGAAGGAAGTGTGTTCTAAGTATTGGAAATAGCTCATACAAAGACCCAGAAGTGGGAGATAGAATGAGCCAGGATAGAAAGGTTGTGTTCCATGTTATTGGAGGGAGATTTCACATGAATGACATGAGAGAGCTATTGTAGTCTTAATGATCTGCATTACTGTTGGATTGCCATGGGAGCTACATATCATAATAGTGGCTGAAATTGCATAGTACCTTTAGGCTGACCAAACCCGTTATTTATATTTTCACTTTTAAGACTCACACAACAACCCTGTGAGGGAGACTCTACAGGTATCCTTACACCAATTAGAAATAGGAAAACAGAAGTCCAAAGAAGTAACTTGTGTATGGCCACATAGCTAATAAGTTGGTTTAAAAGAGCTAATTTGAAACCAAGTTTCCTCCTGACTACAAGCTCAGACCTCTTTCTACTCTACTACAGTCTCTTCAAATATACATTGAAGATATTAATACAGGCAGCTAGGTAGTGCAGTGGATAGAACACCAGTGCAGGAGTCAGGAGGACCTGAGTTCAAATCTCACCTGAGACACTTGACATTCACTAGCTGTGTGACCTTGGGCAAGTCACTTAACCCCAATCGCCTCATCCTGGATCATCTCCAGTCAACCTGATGAATATCTGGTCACTGGATTCAGATGGCTCTGGAGGAGAAGTGAGGCTGGTGATCTGCACAGCCCTCCCTCACTCCAAACAAAGTCAAGTACAAATCATGCCATCTTTTCTCTAATGGCATGGTTGTCTTTGGCAACAAAGGACAAACACACAGAAATAAAAATAAAGTTGAGTTCTAAATAAAGTCACTATGGGTCCAGATGTCATCTGATGGATACAATAGCCAGGGCATGCAATGATAATAATGATAATAGAGATATTCACATAGAACCATAAGATTCACAAGCATGATCTCATTTGATGCTAAGAAGAGCACAGTGAGAATATTACTATTGATATTATCCCCACTTTGTAAATGAGGAAGTTGAGATTCAGAAAGTTTGGGATTTACTCAAGACCTCACACCAAGAAGTATCTGGGGAAAGATGAGAAATCGACTCTGTTCTCATACATAGCCTCTCTGATGGCACCTAGCACATGACTGGGCACATGATATCTACTTAGGAACTGTCTGAATGGGATGTAAATGTCCCCCAGTCCTCAGTCATAGATAAATGCCTAATGATGTAGAATCCATGGTTTGGAAATTACATGTGTTAGATTGAACAACATGTAGGATGGAGCTTGGAGGTTTGTGGAGTTTGGAAATAAAGGGTTGTGATATCAGTTTCCAATACTTTGTGACTCTAAGGAAGTTACATCATTTCCTAAACCTCAGTTTCTTCTCTACAAAATGGGGATAATAATGTCTGAGAGGACTGCCTAACAGGGTACCTACCTCAGTTTTCTGAGAGGGCTATTATAAATCTCAAATGAGCTCATCTATACAAAATACATGGAAAACCTTAAAGTGCTGTATAAATATGACCTATTAATACTGTCTATGACAATTGACCCTCATCTAGGTCATCAAAACAGGAATGAAATTAAATTGAATTAACATTGGTCTCTTTGCTGTTTCTTTCACAAGAAACTCAATCTCCTGACACTAGACATTTCCAGTGGTAATCACTTGTTCCTGGAATTCGCCCCCATCTTACTTCTGCCTCTTTGCTTCCTTTATGTCTCAGTTAAACTTGTTGTTGTAGTGGTTCAGTTGCTCCCAACTCTTTGTGGTCCTATTTTGGATTTTCTTGTAAAAGATACTGGAGTGCTTTGCCATTCCTTTCTAAGATTTATAGATAAAGAAACTGAGGCAAACAGGGTTCAATGGCTTGCCCAGTGTTACACAGTAAGGATCTAAGGTACTTGACTCTAGACCCAGGATTCTACCCACTCTATCACTTAGCCATCCTTTGAACTGCTGCAGGGGTATCCAATTAAAGAAGAAAGGGTAAAGAACTGCTGACTACATATGGACTTAGAAGACCACAAATTAACATTATCTACATTTCATTTCATTTCTTTTATTAAACATTCCCCAATTACATAACATTTTAATCTGGTTGAAGTGTTTGGAGATTTTGCCATCTTCCTGAGACTTCCCTGTGGATGACTTTGAGACCTCTGGATGTTTCTCATTTCATCTTCTTGCCAGCTCACACAGTTTGCGATTTATTGTTCCTTCATTCCTTAGGGTTAAAGACTGTCCCTCTCTAGGTTTCCCCTTTGAGAAGATTTACTGGTTTACTTTCTAATCCCTCAGAGTGAATGAATTTATTTCCAGGGTCAGACTAGAAAGGCAGAATTTCCAGAAGCCATCAGGAAGTCAGAGAGGAGGCCAGCCAGAGGGCAGAGAAGAGAGCATGGAGTTTTCTAAAGATATACCCAGGACCACAGTACACATTATATCCTCTCTCTGTCCTTCAGTTTCCTCAATAGTTAAATGAGCATGTTGGTCTTAAAGCTTTCTCAGGTCTATTCTGACCATAGATCCCATGATCCTTAAGCCTAGACACAAACAAGAGAATAGAAAATAGACCTAACTCCTTTTTGGCAAAGGTGGTGGGCTAGGGATATGGAACATTACACGTACTGTTAGACTTGGTTGATGTCTTGATTAATTTTGCTTAAAAGTTTTCCCCAACACTTTTTGTTCTTTTCCACTGACCTTCCAAGTTACCCATTTTGAGATTGAGAAGTCTAGAAACTACCACAACTGCCAGTGATTTAGTCTCCCAAGATCTGCTCCCCCATGTTGCATTGTGCTCCGCTCCCAGCCCGGTTCAATAGACACTTCTTGTCGACCTTCCAGACTATCTTGGCTAGGGATTTGCTTCACTCTATGCGTTCTTCAGCTCCAGAATTTGTTTAGGGTTATTTTTACAGTTATTTGGAGGGGTTTGAGGGCTCAAACAAGGCCCTGCTTTCATCCTGCCATCTTGGCTCTGCCCCCACACTTCTTTTTCTTTATAGCATAGAATGACTCTCTGAGAGGGAGGTAGATGGAGAGATTTATTTGGAAATGAACTTGATATGAAAGCAAAACATTGAAGAAAAAACTATGATCTGTCAAGTTGCTTATACACCTCTTTTCATGGGAAACAGGAGAAAAAGAAAACCTTTCAACTCAATGGAATTTGATTAGCTTTTGTATGACACAGTAAACACCTTTCCAATTCAATTCACTTCAATTTTATCAGTACCACTTCATCTCATCCTTTGTCATTCATTGCCATCCCTACCTTTCTCTTCCAATTCAAAAACCATTTTATTCAATGGTTACTGTGTGTAATGCCTAGAGCTATGGCCAGAAACATCCCTAAAGTTGTTTACATTCAGTGGGGTTGGGGGCAGGAGATAGGAGACAACATATACCTATATGTTTTTTCATCCTTCATTTTCTAAGGTGATCAATGACATCATGGGTAATGTCTTGACTTGTGTGCAAATTGGATTTAATCAAGGCAGAGCTTTGCAAAGTCATCAACATCACTCTCTCTTTCTTAGTCACCAAATTCCATTGGCAGGACAAAAATCAATATGACTAGTGATGGTCCAGTGGATGATACAGGAGATGACCTTGATGTATTTGATTCCTGATCAAGGTCTGAGCACTCCACAGCTCTAGTTTCACAACTGCTTTCATGGTTGTTGGAATGACTTGTTCTCATCCCCTCCCACAGGGAAAGTCTTTACATGGTTGGGGTAAACATCCCCCCTAACTCACATAAATAAATAGTTGTTATGTGTCAACAAAATGAAGTAATTCTATGAGAGGGAGACAGGTAAGAAGGAAAGGATTAACACTGGGGAGGGACTAGGAAGACTTCCAACAGTAAGTGGCAGCTGAACTGAGTCTTGTTATCTGGCTAACACCTTCCCACAGCTTTGTTTCAATTATCATGTTAAATGATAGAGACAGGAGTGGGGCCTCTGATTATTTGGTCTGAGGAGCAACCAGTGATAGATTTCATCTACAAGAAGAGGTAGGGGCCTCCTCTGCAATTTATAGTCTCAGTTGCCTAGAGCACTGAGAGCTTACAATTTAGTAGCCTAGAGAAATAAGAGGCCACACAGCCATTATGGATCAGAAGTTGGACTTAAACCCAGGTCTTGGAAAGTCTCTCAAATATCCCATAGGCCAGATTGCTTCTTGGTAAATGGATATAGGAATAACTGTAGCCTTTACCAGCCAGGGCTGCTCTGAGGTCAAATAAGAAAATGTTAATTTCTTCACCAACCTCAGAGGCCTTAATTTTCAATGATGATGATGATGATGATGATGATGATGATGATGATGAAGATGATGATGATGATGCACTGTGACAGAAATCAGGAAGACTCACCTTCCAGAGTTCAAATCTGGACTCAAACCTTCCTAGTGTGACCCTGGCCAAGCCACTGTACTTCCTAGTGTGACCCTGGCCAAGCCACTTTACCCAATTTGCCTCAGTTTCCTCATCTGTAAAGTGAACTGAAGAAGGAAATGGCAAACCACCCCAATATCTTTGCCAAGAAAACCCCCAAATAGGATCACTAAGAGTCAGATGTGACTAAAATGATCAAATAACAAAAAAATACGATGATCTTTGTGTGAACCATAGTGGTTGCGGAATGCTGGGTAACTCAACTTCTCAATGTCCCAGGCAACACCCTAACAATTTGGTATGCAGACCAGATGCTGCCTTTTGTTGGGAGATGAAATTTTCTCACTGGGAGTTGTCTATGCAAAAGAAATCACAAATCCAAAGGGAAAAAACATGCTACAATCTCATGTCTAACCCTACAAACATCTACTTGTATTCCTGACCAGATTTCTAAACACATACAAAAGTATGTTAAGTACCTCCAGACTCACAAATCGCTTTATCACTATTCCAAATGCCGCTGTACTGACGTGTACACTCCAGTAGGTGTCAGGCAGATATTATTTGCTCCTTTTCTGGCTTATCCTTAAAACAACACAGCCTCTTATTAGTTTGGGCTCCTAAGAGAGTGAAGGATACAAAACCAACTGAAAGAGGGAAAGGAGAAGGGAGAGGAGAGAGACACACACACACACACACACACACACACACACAGAGACAGAGAGACAGAGAGGTTGAAATTAAAGAGCCATTATCTCAGCAGCAATAGGAGAGAGAAAATTAAATTTCCTGAAAGGAATAAATACACTTCAGAAAGGTAGATGCAGATTCTGTCAGTAAGTCAGATAGCTGACTTTACTGTAGCTTGGAATTCTTTAAGCATGCTCTTAGCGGGTAGGTTAGGAAGAAGGCTAGAATGTTTAAAACTCACTTATCCTCCATGAGTATAGCCACCAGGGCACCCAAGAACAGGTATGGAAGCTTCTTTCAAAGCTGCCTTTTGTGTGTACTCTCTGACCCCTTCTTAAAACATTAAGAGGAGGGAGTTGATACTGAGGTGGGGGAAGGGACAGTCACCACTGGGGGAGGGGAACAAGTGTAGAGAGGGAAGGAAGGGTGGATGGGAGGTGGGAGACTGGGGAAAAGAATGGGGGAGGAGGGACTGACTCCAACTGGGAGCTTATGAACTGCTCACTAGAATGACATCAAGTGGAGGAGGGGTAGTCATTTGACTTTTTTTTATTTCTTGGTAGTGATAGAAAAAGAAATTTATTATTTCCCATAAATTTGGTTAAAACGAAACAGAAATATACTGGTGTCAAAATGGTTATTATTTTTTAATACTTTATTATCCTATATACATAGCTAGTACCTGTGGCTGCCTAATTCAGTACTTCACTTTTCAAAATGATATGTTGACTGATGCTTAAAATATCACAGACGTTTCTCTCTGGCTTAATTATAATCATTAGGCTCAGATAATGGCTAACGATGGGCTTTTTGTTGGTGTTGGGACTTTTTTTTTTCCTCCTGAAAATACAGAGAATATGCCAAGTAGGGCCTGTCTTTATTCTGATATCATTATGTAAGACAGTGTATGGGAGGAAGAAGCAGTGTTCCCTAGTGGTCAGAACACAGAACTCCTTGCATATGTTGCCTTTTCCTGGCTTTTTTTTCACTGTACAGCCCCCACATTCCCTCCCCAACCCCTGAATCCTGGACAGTTCTCCCTGATGTTCCACCACTGGCATTTCAAACCCTGTCCATCCCAACTGAAAATATTTTTTTCAGGAAAAAAATAATCTTCTCCATGGAACCATAGATTTAGAGATTAGAGACCTAGTTCAGCCCTTTCATTTTACACTGGGCCACCAAAGCTCAGGGAGACTTACTCAAATCCATGTAAGTAAATAAGCAGGAGAGGTAGAATTTGAGCTCACGTTCTCTGACTGCAAATCCATTACTCTTTCCACTAAACTGTGCCATCTACAATCCAATCTAATGCCATGGACCATTTGTGTCAGAATGATTGAAGGAATGAAGTGTATTATTAAGTACTATGTGCCAGGGAATGTGCTAATTGCTGGGGATACAAAAGTGGGACAACTCCTTTCTTCAAATCCATTATATTTTAATGGGGGAGAGAAATTTCCTAGGGTCATGGTAGCCAGGGAAGAAAGTTCTGGTCTGGAGAGCTGGAAGGATGACAATTATTCAAAGAATTGGTTGATATATCCATTCCAGAAACAGCAATAGTATTGATTGGATTACTGTGCTCAGATCAAAAGTTGAAAAATGAAGGGATTTAGGGTAGGAGAGGTCAGGGACTAACTTCTTTGCTTCAGTGTTTTTTTTTATATTTCCAGGACTTTATATAATGGTTGACATGTGAGTACTTAATACATCTCTCTCTCTCTCTCTCTCTCTCTCTCTCTCTCTCTCTCCCTACCCTATGTATCTCTATGTATGTCTCTCTGTCATCTAGCTACCTACTTATCATCTATCTTTCAAGAGATCTAGTAGGCAGAAAACACTAAGCCTAGAGTCTGGATGACCTGAATTCAAATCTGGCCTTAGACTCTTACTAGCTGTGTGACCCTGGGCAAGTCACTTTATCTCCATTTGCCTCAGGTTCCTCAACTGAGGATAATATATGGGGATAATTATAGCATCTGCCTCCCAAGGTTTTGAGGATCAAATGAGAAAACTGTTGTAAAATATTTAACACAGCACCTAGCCCAGAGTAATCATTACATAAATGTTTTTGAGTTATCTCAGTTGTGTTCAATTCTTCATGATTCCATTTAGGGTTTTCTATGCAAATCACTGGAGTGATAGGTCATTTCCTTCTCCAGCTCATTTTTACAGATGAGGAAACTGAGGCAAACAGGATGAAGCAACTTGGCCAGAGTCACACAGGATTTGTACTCAGGTATTCTTGACTTTAGGACTGGTGCTCTATTCACTGAGCCACCTAGGTGAACAGATAAAAATAATAACTATTATTATTATCCATCATCTATTATCTATCTATCAAGAGTGGCTGACCTGTTAGGTTTAAAATTATAACCACAGAGTCCGACAAAAAGAAATATCACAATGCCATTTCATCTCTATTACTAATACATACTTGAATTTTTTCGAGAATGGAAAACAGAGGGAAAAGGATCATTTTGTCTAAGACAATTTCTGATCTGAATTAAGACATTTTGACTTAAACAGAGATGTAGCCTGAAGATTCTTGAAATGG
Organism: Bettongia penicillata ogilbyi; assembly: GCA_023548195.1. NCBI lineage: Eukaryota > Metazoa > Chordata > Mammalia > Diprotodontia > Potoroidae > Bettongia > Bettongia penicillata. The sequence continues at coordinate 2,907,121 of JAJHZJ010000161.1, read as the reverse complement.
CACATGGACTGCTTCTAAGTAGTTCATTTGGTCAGACCCCCTCGTCTGACTATCTAGACACAGAGAGAAAATCTGGCCAATGAGAATTCAGCATTACTTCTCTGCTGAAACCACAAGCCAATCTCTCTCGGAATGTAGCTCACCTTGGGGTCCAGGCATAATTCTATGTGGATGCAATCCCAACTCAATAGCTAAGGATAATCAACTCATGTGCATCTCTGTGGTTAATTTACCTCATCATTAGCACCTTTGGATAGCATCCTGATCTTCTGAGACTGCTTCAACTGAACAGATTGAGGGGAAGTGGTTCTGGGCAAGGAGGGGGAAACATATCCCTCTTCCCTTGTAATAATATGACAATGAATAACACAGGCTAGAGATACAGTCACAAAAGGTCCTAGCTACACAAAAATTGCAGACATGAGCTTTGGGAGATGTCTAAACACCCTGAACATCATACTTGGCTTGAACATGCTGACAATATTTTACCAATCCAAAGGACCTACCTTATCCTGCTTTTCTTGGTCATCATCAAATAATCTACTTCTAGTGCCTGCTCCAATATGTCTCACACTCATGAGTAGTAGTGTGCAAATAGAGACCTGGATAGTGGTGCTATTTTCTAATCGAATCTTATGGGTAGTTATAGCGAATAGGAAAGGGCAGCTAAATCAGTGCAGTGAATAGAGTTCCAGACCTGGCATCAAGAAAGCCTGAGTTGAAGTCCAACCTCAGACACTTACTAGCTGTGTGACCCTGGGCAAGTCACTTAACCCTGTTGTTCTGTTTCCTCATCTGAAAAAAAGGAGCTGGAGAAGGAAATGGCAAACCACTCCAGGATCTCTGCCAAGAGAACTCCAAAATGGAGTCACAAAGAGTGAGGCATGACTGAAATGACGAAACAACATAGTTAATAGGAAACCAGATTTTTTTTCTTTTTAATGATAATTTCTTGATTCTCTTTAGGCAGCTTCTCTTTCCTAAGGTCTGGATGAGAGTTTGAGGAATAGATTTTATTTTAACTAAAGGTAAAAAAATAATAATAATTTCTTAGTGGTTGGAGCTACCTCAAAGTGAAATGAGTTGCTTTGGGAATTAAGTGCTTTCCTTCACTGGACAAATGCAACGAAGAACAGCCATGGCCTTATGCCCTTATCAGGGAAGTTGATCATAGGTCACAGGAAAGTAGATTTTAAAAAGAGAAGGGAGCTCAGTGGTTATCAGGTGAAATCCTCCTTATTTTACTTTTTACTTATTAATTTTGTTATTTTTAGTTTTAAACATTCATTTACTCAAGGTTTTGAGTTCCAAATTTACTCCCCATCTCTCCCTTCCCCCCACCCCAATAAGGCAGGCATTCTGATTACCCCCTTCCCCCAGTCTGCCCTCCCTTTTATCACATCCCCTTACCCCCTTTGCCCTTACTTTCTTGTAGGGCAAGAAAGATTTTTATACCCTGTTGCCTGTATATCTTATTTCTAAGTTGTGTGCAAAAACAGTTTTTAACATTTGTTTTTAAAACTTTGAGTTCGAAATTCTCTTCTTCCCTCCCCACCCACCATCACTGAGAAGGCAAGTAATTCTATATAGGTTGTAACAGTGTAGTTATGCAAAACACTTTCATAATAGTCTTGTTGTGAAAGACTAACTATATCTCCCTCCATTCTATCCCACTCCCCACTAATTCTATATTCAACTTTGACCCTGTCCGTTTAAGTGTTGCTTTGGACTATGCCTTTTCCCAGTCTGCTCTCTTTTCTGTTATCTCCCCACTCTTATCCCCTTCCTCCTTATTTTTCCTGTAGGGTAAGATGCCCAATTCAGTGTGTATGTAATTCCCTCCTTAAGTCAAATCCGATGCGTGTAAGAATTCCTTCTCACCTCCTTCTCTTCCCCTCAATTGTGAACCCTTTTTCTTTCCTCTTTTATGTGAGATAAATTGCCCCATTCTATCTCTCCCTTTCTCCTTCTCCCAATATATTCCTCTTTAATCCCTTAATTGTATTTCTTAAATACCATCCTGTCATATTCAACTCACCCTGTACAATCTATCTATCTATCTATCTATCTATCTATCTATCTATCTATCTATCTATCTATCTACTCTATCCATCCATCTATCTATATTTCCTCCAACTACCCTAATAGTAAGCAAGGTCTCATGAGTTACAAATATTTTCTTTCCATGTAGGAATGTAAACAGTTCAGCTATAGTAAGTCTCTTATGATTTCTCTTTCCTGTTTACTTTTTCATGATTCTCTTGATTCTTATATCTGAAAGTCAAATTTTTTATTAAGCTCCAGTCTTTTCAGCAAGAATGCTTAGATGTTCTCTATTTCATTGAAATTTCATTTTTCCCCTGTAGTATGATATTCATTTTTGCTGGATAGGTTTCTTGGTTTTAATCCTAGTGACTCTGACCTTCAAAATACCATATTCCAAGCCCTTTGATCCCTTAATGTAGAAGCTGTTAGATTTTGTGTTATCCAGATTTTATTTCCACAATATTTGAATTGTTCCTTTCTGGCAGCTTGCAATATTTTCTCCTTAACCTGGGAATTCTGGAATTTGGCTACAATATTCCTAGGAGTTTTCTTTTGGGGATCTCTTTCAGGAGGTGATCAATGTATTATTATTTCTCCTGGATCTATTTTTCAGGTCAGTCATTTTTCCAATGAGACATTTCACATTGTTTTCTATTTCTATTTCATTCATTTGGTTCTGTTTTATAATTTCTTGATTTCTCATAAAGTCATTAACTTCCATTTGCTCCATTCTAATTTTTAAGCAATTATTTTCTCCAGTGAGCTTTCGGACCTCCTTTTATATTTGGCCAGTCTTTCTTTTTAAGGCATTCTTCTCCTCCTTGGCTTTTTGGACCTCTTTTGCCATGTGAGGTAGTGTATTTTTCAAAGTGTTAGTTTATTAAATATTTTAGCAAACTTTTGACTCATTTTTTCATGATTTTCTTGCATCACTGTCATTAATCTTCCCAATTTTTCCTCTACTTCTTTTATTTGATTTTTCTGAGCTCTTCCATGGCCTGTAACCAACTTATATTTTTCTTAGAGGCTTTGGATGTAGAAGCTTTGTACTTGTTGTTTTCTGGTTATATGTTTTGATCTTCTTTGTCACCAAAATAAGTATGAGTATGTGTACTGTCCCAGACTTCACCAAGTTTGTATAAGCTGCTTGATCACCCAATGTCTGTGGGTCCAGAGTTCTTGAAGCTGCTGTTGCTGCTGCTATGGCTGTGGCTACTGGAGACCCTGCCCCCTCCTCTGCAGCTGGGCCTGGACCCCAGCAGAATTACATCCCTCCCCTACTCATGTCTGACAGAGTTTTCCCATTGATCTTCTATGCTGTCTTTGGCATTTGTGGGTTGAGAAGTCTGGAAAATGCCACAGCTGCCAGGGATTCAGACTCCTGAAGCCAGTTCTGCCCAGTCTTTACTGGACATGCCCATACTGACTGATTTGCTGCCAGCCCAATGTGACAGACACTTCCCGTCAACCTTCCAGGATGTCCTGGTCTGGAGATTTGCCTCACTCCATCACTTTGTGGATTCTGCAGCTCTAGAATTTGTTTAGAGTCATTTTTTTACAGGTGTTTGCAGGGGTTTGGGAGAAGAGTTCCAGCAGTTCCCTGCTTTAAGTCTGCCATCTTGACTCTGCCCCCCCCTTATTTTATAAATGAAAATATTGAGACATAGAGAGGTTAAGTGACTGAATGGGGTTATACCACATTTAAGTGTCTTAGGCATGATCTAAATCTAGCTCATCTTGAATCCCAGTCCAATGCCTTTTCCAGAACTGAAGAGAGGATTCTCATTCAGGTATAGAATGGGCTGGTTCATCTCTGAGATCCCTCCCACCTAATAGGTTCTGTGATTCTTTAGGTGAAAAGAATTGGTTAACATGGTGAAAAGGGATCAGAGCCTGCAGTCTGAACTTGCTACTCTAAGTCTCCATGCTCTTTGACTTTGGAGATTAAAGAAAAAAACAGTCAACATCATTCCCTCCTCCTCCAGTACTGTGACTCCTCTGTTCTAACCCCAGGGTCTGTTTCCTCACATGTAAAATGAGGGAGTTAGATTCAATTGCAACATTCTTTTATAGCTGTAATGATTTATAACAATCATTAATCTCTTTCTGCCTTTATTTTTTCCTCTTTAAAGTGAGAAACTGACTCCTGCTGTATCTGGGATTTCTGGGAATTTTCATTGGGAGGTGAGGGAACAAGGGCACAGGAAAAAAAACTTGAAACAATATTAATTCAGAGAGGTAATATGGACGAGTGGATAGAGAACTTTGGCATCAGGCCTTGGCTTCAGTACTATCACTGACACATCTTGGGTGAGTGACCTTGGGCAAGTCACCTGACCTATCCTTTGCCAGAGAACTCTCCACTATAAATTGACAATGAATTTCTGACCTTCTTTGATGGAGGGAGTTTTCAAGCTGGAAGTTTGGCATAGTGATAGAAATATAGGTTTAAACAAAATAACACACACACACACACACACACATACACACGCATACATACACACTTGAATGAATCAGGGCTAAGTGGTGCAACTCTTGTTGTCAACCAAAGCCTCCAGACTGTGGCCTGGAATGAAAAAGCATTATTTTTGGCAGACGGGTTGTTTTCTCTTGGGAAGGCCTCCATTTGTTTTTTTGGCTGTCCTTGCCCTATATCTTTGGTAAAGGAAGGCAGAGCACAGGAGCTGGACATGACAGCACATTTACACAGCAAAGAGATAGGAGTATCTTTCTAAACTGATATTGCACATGTCAAGAAAAGGAAATTTTCTACCCCTGCCCCCATCACCTCTACTCTCACCCCCACCACAACTGTAGAACCTACTATGCACAAGATGAGACATAAATTTATGTAACAGATTGAAGCCTGGAATTGGAATCATAAAGGCTTGAGTTTGAGTCATTCTTCTAAAATAACATCTACATAACCTTGGGCAACTCTCTTAATTTCTTTGCACTTCCAGACAACACTGAAAGACCATCATTTATAGGAGAATTATTAATCAGAAGGAGTTACCAAGATGATTGTAATCACATCCTTGAGAGACCCCCACCCACCACAAAATTATTCAAAGTTCCAAGAGTTCTTGGAGATACAAAAAGAAAGTCAGAAATAGTTTCATGCCTCAAGGAGTTGAAGGAGAAGATTACAATATAAACACAGATCAACAAAGGTGATTTGAGAAGATATAGAACACTAACAGGTATGGGAAGAAGGAAATACTTCCAGGAGCATGTTTGTTCTTGAGCTGTTCGTTGAAGAAAGTGAAGGTATTCTTGGAGGTAGAGATGGATGGAGTGGGCAAAGGCATGATGGCAGGAAACAGAAGAATGCCAGGTTCAGGGGACAGCAGTTGCTGGACTAGAAAAGTACTCAAGAAGAAGGGAAATTTCTCCAGCTCACTGTATCTGGGCATAGGCTTTTCCCGGAGTAGAAACACTTAGGCACAGTATTCTCTAATGTCTTGCTGACTTGGCCCAGCCCTTCTCCTATGGATCAGTAGGGTTTGTCCATGCTCCACTGCCAGCTGGCTTGCTCAGGCTCCATGTATTCTTATAAGAGAGGCATTTTTTTCCCATGGAGACATCTGGTTCCCTGGCAAATAGCATAGACAGTTGTATAAACAGTTCCAAGATTCAGCCTGGCCTGTCCCTTGCCTCCACATTGGTTCTATCATATGACTTGGGTGTCTCCCAACTAGGAGACCCTTATCTATTCAGTAATTATTGCTCCTCTGTGGGTAAATGTTGGCCAGTTTCCTCTCATCCATCCTATTCACAAAGGCTACAGTTATATTTCCAAAACATGGCTCTCTTTGAGAGCGTCTATTCTATTAGTCAGAATCCTTCAGTGTCTATAGAAATGCCTTAGCCAGGCATTAAAGTCTATTCATAATTTGGATCAATTTCATATTTTACATCCAGTCATCTACCCACCCATGTTTCCATCTTAGCTACCCAGCTTCACTTCATCTAGCACAGAACCCTATACTCTATACCAGTTCTAGACTTTTGCACTATAGACATCCAGAATCTGAGGTCAAAATCCCTGCAGAAGTTAATCTAAACATCTTTGGACCATTGGTCTCTAGGGCTCAACTCAGTTACTTGATGACTTAATTGGAACTCAACCTCTTAGTTCCCTGTTATTTGTAGTGGGTCCCAATCACCAAACAATGCTTGAGGTTCATATCCCATCCACCCATTGAGACCATTTGTCTTCAGTAGGTCCCTCCCATTGTCTACTTATATTACAACATGAGTCCCAACTCAATGCTGGTTCCCATTCCCCTTGCTCATTTAACATCTGTCTTCCTCCAAATTCCATCTTAAGTTCTTTCGCTTTCACTGAGCTTTCTTTTTTGTTTGTTTTTAAAGTTTTATTTATATATTTGTTTGTATATTAAAAACATTTACTGCCTACTCCCACTTTGGAATAGGCTTCTTGTAGCAAGGCAAAACAACTGAATAAAACCAATTATAGAGACTTCATCAGAAAGTACTTAGAATAGCCCATGTTTCACTTCTTTATTTTTTTACTTAAAAGAAATCTATTTTCTCTCTCCTTTACTCCCCACCCCAAAATATTAATTTAAAAAAAGGAAAATATATTTTAACAAATATTCATAGTCAAGTAAGATAAATTTCTTCATTGGATTTATATATTATGTATATATATATATGTGTGTATGTGTGTGTTTATATATATATATATATATATATATAAAGAAAGAGAGAGATGATAAGGATGATGATGAAACGTGATGTCTATTAATGAGAGGTGATGGACTTAGAATGAAGAATCAGACATACATATATGATACTACAATATATATGTACATATATATTTACATAATGCATATAATTAGTTGTATGCATACATGTGTTATGTATGTGTAAAATTCTGTACCATAAATATTAATAATTTATCTTTAACAATTAACATGTTCATTATTAATCCACCAGAATAAAAATGCTCATTGTAATGATCATAGCTCTTACAAGATTCAAAGTTATTTGTTTTTACAATGTTTTTATTATAGAAATTGTTTTCCTGGTTCTGTTATTTTCTTTCTTCACAAGATGATAATATCTTCAAAATTATTCATTACCATAATATTGATATAATAGTATATTTTTCTTCTGATTATACTCAATTCACTATGAATGAATTCACATGTCTTTCCATGTCTTTTTGAAGTATCTGTTCCTCCATTTCTCACAGTACAATAATACCCCATCACATTCATATATCACAACTTATTTAGTCATTCCAAAATTGATATGTGTCCTTTTAATTTCCAGGTTTTTGTTGTTGCTGTCACCACAAAAATAGTTGCATGATCATTTTTGCACATATAAGACCTTTTCCTTTCTTTGATCTCTTCTGGGTATAAGCCTAACCATGTTATAGTACATATTACATAAAATTTTTGTGCATAATTTCATATTTTTGTCCAGAATGGTTGTTTCCATTCACAGATTCACCAAAAATGCATCAATGCATCTGATTTACCACAACCCCTCCAAATTGTATTATTTTACTTTTGTTCCCCATCTGGTGACTGTGAGGTAGATTCTCTACCTCTGCTTTGATTTACATTTCTCTAATTAGCATTGATTTGGATCATTCCCCCCTCCTCCCCATATAATCATAGGTAGCCTTAATTTTCTTCCCTCAAAAACTGCCTATTCATATCTTTAGGGCATTAATCTATAGGAAATGGTTCTTACTATAAAATTGAATCAGTTTCTTGGACGTGAGACCTATCTCTGAGAAGCTTGCTGAAAATTTTTTTTCTCATAATTTTTTTCCATATTAATCTTAGCTTTAGATAATTTGCACAAAGTTTTTAATTTTTTTGTAATTAAAATGATCCATTTTAAGATCTTGTTCTCTCCTTTATTCTATATTTGTGCATGAATGTTTTTACCTATCCACAGATCACAGAGATTCCCTTGATTTCTCTTGAAACTGATGAATTCTTTCTCCTCTGAATTCTATGGTGATTAATGTCTGTATCCCCTCAATTGGGTCTTGGCCTATGCTGGCTTACTGTTAGCTAGCTTTTTTATGTATAGGTTTCTTCACTCCCAACTAGGCTGTGAGCCCCACAGAAGCACAAACTGTGTCCTCTGCCTCTAGATATTCTCAGCATCTCAAAGAGTGCTCTGTATGCTACAGGCATTCCATAGAGTAATCAAAGGACCTCAGGGCTGGGGGAGATCTGATGGATCATCCACCTTAGCTTTCATATGCATAGGACTACCTTCTCCAACAAGAGTAACAAGCAACCATTCAATCTATGCTTCAGGGCCTCAATAGAGAAGGAACTCAATAATGCTTCATGGAGTCTTCTACTTTGGGACAGTTCTAATTGGTAGACACAACCCCCCTTTTCCTTCTGTTTTTTTTTTTTTTATTTTTCATTCAAAAAGATTAAAACTGTGTTTTTGCTACTCTGATAAGTGGTTTTTTTTTCTGTCCTCTGGGGCTAAGAAGAATAGATTAATTCTCTCTTCTAAGTGAAAGTCCTCTAAATAATTTTTAAAAAGAAGTTATTGTGTTCTCCCACTCCCCCTCCAAAGTCTTTTCTTTTCCAGATTAAGTAACTATAATTCTCTCCACTATTTTATATGACAAAACATTCAGATAGTATCAACTGCTTGCCCTTCTCTGGACATTCTCCAATCTATCAATGGCTTTCCTAAAATGTAAAGTCCAAAACAGAGCATAAGATTGCAGATATATTCTAGACAACATTTTAACCCATCCTTCTTCTCTGATTCTACCACCCAATAAATGCTCAGAGTGGCTAGCTCTATAGAGTCAGATATTCTATCCTCCTCCCAACAAAGGCTATTGTATTCTTTTTTTCCCCAGAAAGGCAGTGGATGTGATTTACCTGATCCATTCAATGACTTTACACGAATTATTCTTAATGACCTCCTCTTGGTTTGGAAAACTAATGTCAGGTCAAAAGGACATCTCCATTAATGACATAATAGTTTTGAAAAGGCTTAAAATGAGAAAGAAAAATCCTCACAAAGAGAAAATTAATGCTCCAGCTTCTATAACCATGCAACATTATTATTATATCAAAGACCCTGCTCTAAGTGTGGTAGGGTTCATAGAAACCTACAAATGTCAGTGGCAGTAGGAATAACAGCTCTTTCAGTTTCCATCTCCTTGAGTTTTAGTTAGTGGGCAGTTAGGTGAATTAGTAGATAGGGTGCTGGTCTAGAAGTCAGAAGGAGCTGAGTTCGAATCTAACCTTAGTCGGAGATACCATAGTACAGAGAGTGTGTGTTCTTGGAGTCAGATAAACTCCTCTTCCACAAGTTCAAATCTGACTTCAGATGCTTGCTAGCTGTGTGACCCTGGGCAAGTCACTTAACCTTGTTTGCCTTAGTTTCCTCATGTGTAAGATGAGCCAGAGAAGGAAATGAGAAAACACTCCAGTATCTTTGCAAAGAAAATCCCAAATGGGGTTAAAAATAATCAGATATGACTGAAACAAATCCACAAAAACATGATTTTTAGTCTAATTGTATATGTGTTTATATTTCATGGATCACTGATTTAATCAAGGAGTGGGGCTTCCCTTCACCCATGTTGATCATAAATGTTCCAAGAGTCAGTGTCAGGAATGCTGGAAACCCATGAGCTCCGAGGGAAGGGACTATCTTTTGCCTCTTTTTGTGTCTGCAGTACTTAGTACTGTGCTTGGCACATGATAGGCTATTATTAAATCATAATTGATTGATCTGTCCTCTTAATATTGAATCTCCTGTCATTTCCATATACTAGTTCTGATTTTGTTCTAAAGGGACAAGCAAAGAGGAAACACATGCATATATGTATGTGTATATATATATCATATATGTACATGTATATTTCTGTGTTGAAGACCTTCAAATAATTTAATTGTCATGACTCAACCTCCTGTCCAACCTCTTATCCTGTAGTCTGTTTTAATTCTGTTAAAAATTTATCTAGATGTATCCATTTTGTCTATGAATAGACTTTCCTTAGTTTCAAGTTGATCCTATTATATATATATACACACACACACACACACACACACGTACACACCCTGAAATAATAACAATAGCAACGATAATATTTATATAGCATTTTAACATTTGCCAAGACTTCACATATATTAACTTATTCGTTATTATGTGATTCTGTGTTGTTATTATCATCCCTATTTTACAGGCGAAGAAACTGACGATGAGAGAGGTTAAGTGATTTTTTCAACGTCACACAATGAGTCTTCGTAGTTAGTGATCTCAAGTCTTCCTGACTTCAAGCTTGATTTCAAACCTAAAGTGATCTCTTTACAACTTCCACCTGTCATTCCTTATCCTCCCATCTAGGAACAAGCAGAATGAATAAAATTCCTCCCCCACAAGAAAGTCCTTCATATCTTTGAAAACGACTATCCTTCCTCTGAACACTCCTCTTCATGAGTTATATTCTCTTTACAATTCTCTTAAATGTCTCCATTTTCCTCAGTTGACCCTCATACAATGTAAACTCAAATTCTTTTCTCTTGGTTACTCTTCTCTGTGTTCTCTACCTTCTCCATACTATTAAAGATGGGCACCTCTAACTTTTATTTACAAATCAGAGATACTATTAAGATATTATATCCAATCCACACACATTCACACACCTGATTTCACAAAATTTCAGAAAATAGTCTTAGATATCACGAAGTTTCTACAGCAAACTTCTAAAGGAATATATGATTTCATCCTATGCCTGTTTCTCTGTAATCTAACAGTCAGCTATCAGCAATTTTTATGATTTCTCTAACCTCACATTGGCCATTTGAAAAACAATTACCTTAGATTCCAAAGGAAAAAATGTTGAGAATCTATTAGTTTCGATGTTAGACTGCCAATCAAGGTCTCCAGAATTCTAAACTACCTCTCAAGATTTTTCTCCTACTGTTACACATTCTCTCTTTTGGGGGGATTAGGGGGAAGGGAACTGAAGAAGAGGTCAATCACTACTGTGGAGAACTCCAGATAGATAGATAGATAGATAGGTAGGTAGGTAGATAGATAGATAGATAGATAGATAGATAGATAGATATTTAGATAGATTTACACCTACATATCTTTCTACCTATCTACATCTAATATTTAGAGAAAGATATCTCTATATATCTTTGTCTAGATAGATAAACAGACAGGCAGATAGACAGGCAAATAGATAGATAGATAGATAGATAGATAGATAGATAGATAGATAGATAGATAGATAGATGGAAGGATGGATGGATGGATGGGTGGGTGGATGGATGGTTGGATGACAGGTAGATGGATGATAGATGATAGATAGATAGATAGATAGATAGATAGATGATAGATAGATAGATAGATAGATAGATAGATAGATAGATAGATAGATAGAAATCAGCTATTTCTACGTAGCTTCTAGTTCCATAGTTTCCTGGGGCACTGAAATTAAGCAACTCCTGTGGTAACAGAACCAGTTTGTGACAGAGGGAGAATTTAAACCCAACTATTCTTAATTTCATGGCCATCACTCTATCCACTTTTCCAAGCTGCTTCTCCTCTACACACCCCTATCTTTCATCCTTTGCTCACACCATTTCCCATTGTTTTAATGTTCTTTCTTCCTATTCACCTATTTCAATTGTTGTTCAGCTGTTTTTCAGTCATGTTTGACACTTTGTGACATCATTTCAGGTTTTCATGATAAAGATCTTGAAGTGGTTTGCCATTTCCTTCTCCAGCTCATTTGACAGATGAGGGACTGAGGCAAACACGCTGAATTGAGTTGCCCACTGTGTCACACAGCTAGTAATTGTCTGAGGCCACATTTGAACCCATGAAGGTGAGTATTCCAGACTCCAGTCCCAGAGCTCTATCCACTAGACCATCCACCTGTCCAAAATCTTTCCCTTTTCTCAAGTTGCAACTCAGGAGTCACAAATTCCATGAAACTTTTCATGACCTCTCAGGGAAATATTACCCTTGCTTTCTAGGAATTCTTACTATAAGTTTTTGCCTGGAGATTTTCTTTGCATTGATTGCATTTTAATTATATTGCAGGTATTTAGGCTGATGTCTTGATTACCTCCCCCACTAGAACCAAAGATGTTCAAAAGTTTTTTATTCTATAGCTGTATGTGTCTTACAATACAATTGCATTGTATATAGTGGGTGCTTTTTCAACTGTTTGTCGAATGAAATTTCATTCCTCTGCTGAGGAATCTATGAGACTCTCTAATCTTCATGGATAGTGATAGAGATACCACCTGTGGTTTCATTGATGTACGGAACTCCTGAGTGAGAAAGCTTCAGCCATTGCAAGTTGGCAATTTTTCTGTAATTGCAGTCTTCATGACTTGCCTGGGGTCAACAGAGTCAATAAGTTGCAGAGGTGGAGTTTGAACTGAAGTCTTGCAGCTTTCAAGGACAACTCTACCCACTATGTCATGCTGTCTCTTCAAATCTTCATGAACCGGAATTAAATATAAATGAGGACAGAATGTGGACTTGCTTCCTGTACACTTCCCCAGTGCCAGATTCTCCCAAGTCTCTTTCCTGTGTCATTGATTCCAGAATAAAATGTTTCATTTGCTCTTTGAAAATGACATTCAGAATAATTCAAACAAACCTCTTCAACTTACATAAATTATAGAGGATGGAAGGGGAACCCACAGTTGTATTTCACTTGGTGAAGTCCCATTCACTTTGTAAAGTACTCAGAACGTCCCTGTTGATATACCACTTCCTATTTAATTTCATCCCATGAGTTCCCTGCCCAGTGTCAGGTTGATTTAAGTTTCAATTCAATCCCAGAGTGAGTAACATCTTTCTCTGGTCCTCATTATTTTTCTGCATAATGTTATCATATATAAATATGTGGGATGAGAGATGCTTACACTCCTGCCATTAATCTCACATTCCAAGAATCCAAAATATTCAATGTGTCTTGATTTCCTGACTAAGAGTTTGGGGCATCTCTAAAGTCCTGAGAATAAGGTCTGGTGTAAGACAAGAGATTTTCTTTATTCAGAAATAAATAAAGTTTATCAAAGTTCCTATATTATTGTCCCACTAATATCATATATCTCCTCCCAAATCCAAAACATTTTCAGATAATGAGAGATTCTGTGTTGATTGGGAGATGATATTAGATGTACACAGGTCCAGATCTCAAACTGAGCTGCTTCAATGAATGACTTTGACAAAGCAAAGGCAAATCATTTTCATAATTGTCGGGGTGTGCTTCTAATGTGGGTGAGGACAAACACCCAGAGGCCAGTTGGTATTGATGGGAACAGTCATTCTGAGATTGTTTGTTGCCCCACAAGGGTCTGGCCTTGGGCTGCTACCTAATTCAGTGCCAGATTATCAAAAAGTCAATTAACTTGTAATTTTCCAGAACTCATTACGTGCTTGGAATTGTTCTCTGAGACCACACTCTGGGTGAGCTGCCTATAAAGCAATCAGCAGGATTCTCACAAAGTGCCTCTCATCAAAATAAGCTCATCTGACAAAGATAGGGAGTGCACCAACGTCACCATTTTCAGCACCATGGAGAGCTCAGGTGCCACTGACTGACGATGCCACAAATTCTCTTGAGACTAATCCAGTTTCAACAGAGCTGCAATCAACCAGTGCTATTGGAACTCCAGATTGTCCCTGCATCATTAATGAAGTGCAGTTGTGTTCCTATGAACAAGGTGGTAACTTATCACCTATCTTAGTAAAGGTAGCACCCTCTCGAAGAATGCTATAATCAATGCAGAATGCAAGTCTTAGATGCAAGTCTCATATAACATTAATCCAACTTACTCATCTCAAAGGCAAGAATAAATAGGCCCATGGACATTGAACGATTTCTCCAAGGTCATACAGGTAGCAAAGTAGATACTGAAGTTACTCTGGCTACAAATCTAGCCTTCTTTTCACTTATCATCCTACCTCCCACTCTCAAAGATCAAGATTTTTTGTAATCATTTCTACCAATATCAAGGGTGTGCAGATACAGAAAGGGGATATGGGAGGATATATTACAAGAGACAAGAGGGTCAGCTGAGATTCTCTAGACTAAGATAGATAGTGGACAAATGCTGGAAGGAACATGTTGAATTACATAATGAAGTTGACAAATGTCACTGTATCTTTGGCCAGCATTAGCAGGCCCCTTCCATTTAGCAATGCAGCAGATCCCAGCTTAGGGGCACATTATGTTGCTGCAAACAGAAGTGTGCAAAAGCCAGATAGGAAGTCTGAAAATTCAAGGAACAAATGAAACCGAAATAAGGAATCGCAGATGCAAAACTGGGAGGGGGAAGTCAGTCTTTATATTTGCAGCTGCTCTGTGTTGGGAATTATGAATTCAGTCTTCCCCTTACCCCCCTCCATAAAATTTTATTACAGAATTTAACCACAGCAGCTGCTTCACCTTTTTCTGGCAACCTGAAACCAAAGCAAAAATGCCATTCTGAGTACAGTCATTTAAAAAAGAAACTGCTTCCTTTGAAAGCCCAGCTGGGCTTTCCATGAGAAGCCCAGCTGCCTGGGTACTAGAAAATGATAATGTCACTCCTCATGACATCACTTCCTAATAGGGCAGGGGTCAGGGGAAATGGAGCCACCATACTTCCTAAAGTCTTTGTGTCAGGTGAAATGCAAAATGAGGTGGAAGGGGCTATCTCATGGAAGAAACAAAAAAAATGCTTGGCCCAGAGGAGTAAAGATAAGGAGTGGAGGAATTGAATAATTATCTTCAATTCATGAAGGTCTACCATGTGCAAGAGGAACTAATCAATCAGTAATCAATATAAAATCCAAAGAATACTTGTTAAATGCTTAATATATGCCAGGCTCTATTCTAGGGGCTATGGATACAAAGAAAAGAAATACCTTCAATATGCTTATATTTTACTGTGGGAAATTGATAGACAGAATACACTCCAGGACATCCCTGATGAATAGTCATCTGGCTTTCTCTTGAAGTTCTCTAGGGATAGGAACATTACCAGAGGCTCATTTCACTCTTAAGTCTGTCAATCAATCAGCAAACATGCCTTAAGCCCTACTGTCTGCCAGATACTGTCCTAAACACCGGATATACAGAGAAATAGGGAAACAGTTTCTACCCTCATTGAGATTATTTTCCACTCCATTGGGCAATCAAATAAAAACAAATTTTATTGAAGACATAGTAAGTTATAAGAACTGTACAAAATACTGAAGATATTAATTTAAAAGGAAAACAATGTCTGACTTTTAAAAGTTCATATTCTATTAAAGGAGAGAGAAGTGCATATATAGGTATAAAGTATATGAAAGATCATTTTAGAGAGTAGGTCCTAGCATCTGAAAGAATCTGTAAATGCTTTGTGTAGATGATGGCTCTTAAAATGAGTCCTAGAGGAAAGTAAAGCTCCTAAGAATGACTGTGTGTATGCTCACATGTGTGTGTGCACATGTACACACTCAGGTACATAAATGACACCAGATGGGGAGAATAATCTCAAGGAGAAAGAAATTACTCTGGAGGCAGCAGATTCTGTCTCAATGTAAGTTTCCAAGCAGAGGTTAGATGACGACTTGTTGGGGATGTTTTAGGGCAGATGGTCCAGATAGGGGTTGGAACAACGGACCTGTAAGGTTTCTTTTGACCATGCTAGTTAATAAGTCTGATCCAGTCTATTGAATGAAACCTACCCAATTATTAGTTACTTTCAAATGACTTTGAAGACAAGCAGTCTTGATCATGTTTCCAATAAATATACTCCAGTAGAATTGCAAGATGAGAGCTGCAGTGATAGCGAGATAGAAGAATACCCTGAAAACAAGGGAGATATTCTTGTTCATCCGTCTTGTATCGTCAGCTATGTCCAACTGCTTGTGATGTGACCTCTTTTGGGGTATCTTTGGCAAAGATGATGAGCTGGTTTGACATTTCCTTCTCCAGCTCAATTTACAGATGAAGAAACTGAGGGAAACAGGGTTAAGTGACTTGCCTAGGGTCACACAACTAGTAGATGTCTGAGGCTGAATTAAACTCATGGAGGTGACTCTTCCTTACTCCAGGCCTGATACTCTATCCATTGTTCCACTTAGCTACCCTAAATCTTGTATACTTGGGCAATATACCTAAAAGACAATTTAAGATTTCACCATTTTTGAGAACTTTCATTGTGAGCAGTCCTTTGACTTCTCACATATGTGACTTAACAGTAACATCCTAGGGAATTGCTTAGGGTTTTGCCCACAACTACAAGAGATGGGATTTTTTAGTTTAGGTGTTCCTGAGTCTACACCCAAACTCTGTCTTCTCTGTCTTGCTAACTTTGTAATATATCTTCTACTTAGTAGATGCTTACTAAATATTAGTAGAATTGAATAAAGTAGATGGTGCCTTCATATATCTTGAACAATAAGGAGGGAAGTTAAGTTTTACCTCTGGCATTATTTCTATGAATTCAAGGAATGTAATGCATGTAAAGACCATAGTAAGAAAGATGCAATTATTCAAAAAGACATACGTAAGGCAAAACTGGCTAGACAAACACTGTTAACTCCCAAGAGATTTTTCTCTTCACGACTTGACTCTTGCTCCATATCTTGTCTTATAATCTACCTATCCAGGATTATTCCTCATTAATTATTTTTTTTTATATTTGATCCCTAGTACTTAGCACAGATCCTTAAATATAGTAAATACTTAATAAATGATTTTTTTATTCATTCACTCAATCACTTCATTCATTTATTCATGCATGCATTCATTTATTCGTGCTTTCATTGTTCCTTTTCATGCACTCTCAATACTAGCCACACAAGCCTACTTGCGATTTTTCAGATGTGGCATCCATCTATCTTCCCTGCAATCCATTTGCACAGGCTATCCCCCATGTCGGAAATGAACTTCCCCTTCTCTTCTCCCTCTCATAGTCTTTGATTTCCTTCAGAACTTAGCTTATTGTCTTGAAGAAGGCTCTTTTTCTCTATTTTTTTGTTATTGTGTTGACTTTTAAAATAATCTTTTATCTATTTCTGTATTTTCCTCAATGGAATTAAAGTTACCAGAGGGAAAAACTACTTTATTTTTAAAAATTGTATCTTTAGTGCACTACATATGACAAATGGTCAAAAAATACTTGTTGGATAAGGATAGGTGACCTAAAGAAGTCAATTTTCTTATTTTTATAGAGATGGGAGGGTTCCCATAACTGACCTTTTAGTTTTTTTGACAGCTGGAATCCTCTATTTCATTTACCTCAAAAGAATTCAGGATTGGGAGCATTTTTTCCTAGTTACTTCCTTCTATGTTCTTTTTTGTGATATTTTGTTACTTAGTCTTTTTTCAGTTGTGTTTAACTCTTTGTGACCCCACATGTGGGATTTCCTTGGCAATGATCTTGGTATTTCCTTTTTGAACTATTTTTTAAAATGTTTACAGGTGAGGAAACCAAGACAAACAGTGACTTTTCTGGGGTCACACAGATAGTTAATGTCTGAGGCCAGATTTGAACACATGAAGATGTTTTCCTGACTCCAGAGCAATCTATCCACTATGTCCCTATGTTCCCTTCTTTGTGATATACTGGAAAGAAAGCTTTTCAAGATGGGGAGGGCAAAATAGAGTGCTCATCACTCATTCCCATGCTATAGAATTCTGGCTTTGTCCATAAATAGGCCTTATGTATGACTTGGGAGCTCATGTCAACTACACCTGATTATGTAAGAGGGAAAAATCCCAGCTCTCGTGGATGTGAAGTAGGTGTTTGTTGAGTTTGTTCATTTAGAAGGTGAAAAAAAATAACAAAACAACACAGGGAACTGATACTAATTGATTCAGTTAGAATCAAGCCCATCTTTTGTTTTCTGGGTAAAGATCATTAGAAGAAATGATCTCTGCATGCTACCAAGAAGATATTAGCTTTCATTTATCCTTCACTGGTAAGCAAGTGAGTTTATTCCAGTGGCATCCAGGATTGTTGATTGGTTTAAATTTGCAAATGGTTAAAGTAGCATCACTTTATGTGTGCGAAAGACAGTTAGGCACCTCATTCATCAATCTGTCTGAGTGCATTAAGGCACTTTCATTATTAAGAAAACTCCCCAGGGAGAGAGTGGCCACTTTAGTCAAGTGCCAGACTTCCATCCATTGGGAAGTGGGAGGGAAAATCTCCATTCAAACATGTGGACAGAGAAGATGGTCCCTTTATTCTAGCCAAAGAAGTCCATTCAAAATGAAAGTCACCTAGTCATATCCTTGACCTAGATTTGCAGAATTAGATATACTAACTTCCACCACCCTATCCACCCTTAAGTACATAGTACCATAAATAAAGAATGCCTTCTAATTTCTTGACCAAAATGACAAGATCAATGGCTGGTTCACTCTAGGGATGTTGCGTATCTTGCCCTGCCCATTCTGAAATGCTAGTGTTCATTCTAAGATAAGATGTTGATGAACATGGCCACTATCTATCCTCCTTAAATAAACAAGACAAAGAAAAAAGTTCCTCTCCAGATTCAATTCTACCTGCTTCTCTATTTGTGTAGGAAGAGGTTGTTTTCAAGATTAGAAGTAATAATAAAGGAAAGCTTTTGTAATCCATTGAGCTCTAGATTTGGGGAACTTTGGGCCATATTTCAATTCTTTGAAAAGAATCCTGACTGTGAAAAAGGAAAAGGAAAATAACCTTTCAAGACATAAAAACTCTGATCCAGACAGGGAACAACTATGACTTCAATAGACTGGTGACTAAGTATACTTTCCATATCTTGTAGATAGATGATGGATTGCACACACACATATACACATACACGTGTATGAATATGTATGTATGTGTTTGTATATGTGCATATGTATTTTTGTGCATGTATATATGTCTGTGTATACATATATGTGTGTATATGCATATGTATGTATATATACACATATACATGTGTGCATATATACATATCTATACTATATACACACATACAGGCATACATTACAAGCATTGATTTTATTTGTATATGTGTATATACTCATACATACATCTATGTATACATGCATATATATGATTTTTCTATATCTCTAATAAATACTCATTCCTGACTTATTTAGCATCTTTATACATGTGTGTATATGCTCACATGTGTGCATGTGCATATAATTTTATATTCATAGATATTCACATGCATGCGTGCATGTATACACTCATATATACAGCTTTTTTCAGATATAGTCAATGCATTTATTTGGTTTGCTGAAATGTAGTAATTTGCTACAAGGAATAACTGGACAAGACTTGTGAAGGAGGAGGAATAGGAGGTGATTTGCATTTGCTAGAGTGATGCACTTTTTTTTACATAAAGAAAAGAATGTCAGTGAAACATTTAAAATATACAAAAGAGAACAGAAAAGAAGTTCAGAGTGAATATGGACAAGCAAGTCAGTTATGTTATGAGTTTAATATAAACTAAATCAAAATTCAGCTGTACAGAACTTCAGAGTTCCCTATTCAAACTTCTTTTCTGATCTTCTTTGTATGTTGAAATGTTCATATTTGTTGACGTTTCTGAGTTCATAATAAGCAAGACAATTTAAAGGACAAAAGAAGAAGAAAAATTGTCATTCTAAACTAGAAAATGTTACTTCTGTAATTACTATGTGGTCTTAGGGAAGTCATTTAAATACTCTCTTCCAGACTCCTCAAATATCAAGAGGAGGAGGGATAACCAAATCCACAAGTTAGAATGATAAAAATACTTCATGTGAAGTCAGAGAGCTAGCAATCGAATCCTTGATCTAGTGTGTGTGTTCGTCCTTCGTTGCCAAAGAAGACCATGCCATCAAAGAAATGATGACTTGACTTGCACTTGACTTTGTTTTGAGTGAGGGAGGGCTGTGCAGGTCACCAGCCTCACTTCTCCTCCAGAGCCATCTGAATCCAGTGACCAGATATTCATCAGGATGACTGGAGATGACCCTTGATTTATTGCTTATTACTTGGATCACCTTGGGTAGGACAAAATCTCTCTTATTCTCAGTTTCTACATGTGTCAAATGAAGAGAATGGAACACACAACCTCCAGGATCCCCTCAGGTCCCATACCTAAAATCCCATAAGTTTGGCCATCTATTAAATACATCAAGCATTCATGATACTTTATTTCTGTCAACTCAGAAAACCCTTGTCTATAACTTTAGGAGATTCGTTTTACTAAGTATCATGACTATGAGAAAAGTTCTGTAACATATCCAGAGTTGAACAGCTAGGAAGTAGTAAAATGTTTTCCCTGACAACAAAGTATTACCCTCTTTGCCAAGCTGCCTCTTTGTTCTTGCTTTGTGTTTTCTGGACCTACGATGTCATGAACGTAGGAAAGCCCAGGTGAGGATTTGCCTTCTTCCAGTTCAGCTTCACCAGTGTTCCGCAAGGTACAGTTCTGATAGTTTCCTGGATACAGAGAATAATTAGCTTGCTCAGGGTCACGTAGCCCCTATGTTGCAAAGGTATAACTTGGACTCAAGTCTACTGACTCTGATGGAGGCTTTCTAATTATATATTTATTCACACGTATTTTGATAAAGTTAAAAAGGGCTATAGCCATATAAGGTTAATTCCTTCATTTGTTTATTTAATTTTCTCAAGTGACATGGTTAGCATGACTTGACTCTTATCTACTATCTTAACATAACCCTTGGCTATCTTAGAAGCTGGAATGAATGTGAGCAAGGAAAATTGGTTGTTAGTGGGGTAGGAAGGGAGAGAGACAGAGACAGAGACAGAGAGACAGAGAGAGACAGAGACAGAGAGAGACAGACAGACAGAGAGAGAGAGAGACACACAGAGAGACAGACAGAGAAACAGAGACAGAGACACAGAGACAGGGAGAAAGAAAGAAAGAAAAGAGACAAACAAGCATTCCATCACACCAGGATGTATATTGAATGATACACACCAAACCCTGGTATGCAAAAAAAGGAAGACAAAACATTCCACTGTTCACTGAGATAAACTCTTGCATCCTGCAATATAGCTTTCATAAAAAGAAACTAAACATTCAACAAAACCCTAAAATTACCTATCTAAGCACGCAGGTGAGAGTCTTACCTGAAAGAATTCTTTCCAAAACTGGTTTTCTCCAAGGTAAGCATCTAAGAATTGTCTTCTTATCTATTGACCAGTATCCACTCTTCAGTCAAATTAACATTTCAAACCACATTCTTAAAGCAAGACTCTATTCACATTCCATTTCTGACCTAATTTGGCAGAATTCTGGGTATTGACCTCATCCTAAAACCTCTTCCCCTTACCACTTTTGAGCAATTTGATATTATAAAATGAAGGATGCCTTCTTTTTTTTGTTTTGACCAACATTATAGAACTGTTAGTTGGTTTCCTCCTCTGATGTTCCTCAACTCTTTCTGCCCATACCCAAATGCTTATACTCATGCTGATGCCTTCTGGTTAATTAGGAAATGATTATAAAAGATATCCTGTTCTTTCCCATGCTCCCACCTCATCCTTTCGAATCTTCTTCAATAAAAGAATACATGTGTTGGGAATTGGATTGGAAATTTGAGAATGTCTCAAAATTGTTTTCTCAATGAATTAGTTCCACAGTACAAACTTAAATTACTTCTCTTTTTTTATTAGAGTACTTTTATTAAATAGAGGGAGAGACTAGAAAGCTAAACAAAGCCTTTCCTACCTGCCCCCCCCTCAGTGATTAAACCTTTCTCATTCTTTCAATTACTTCATATTCATTATTTGTGTGCATGTTAATTTCCTCCAGCAGACTGTAAGTTTCTGGACACTTTAATTTTGGTCTTCAAGTTCACACTGCCTAGAACACTGGCTGTTACAAAGATGTTTAGTCATTTTTGAGTAGTGTTTAACTCTTCATGACCTTTTTTAAAGTTTTCTTAGCATAGATACTGGAATGTTTTGCCATTTCCTTCTGCAGCTCATTTTACAGAGGAGGAAACTAAGGCAAACAGAGTTCATTGACTTGCCTAGGGTCACATAGCTACTAAGTGTCTGAAACCAAATTTGCACTCAAGTCTTCCTGACTCTATCCACTGGAAAGATTTGAACTCAAGTCTATCCACCCAAGAGCAGCCACTAACTGCTTATATAATTAGAAAGTTAATAAATGGTTGTTCAATTGAATTGAACTGAACTAAATGTAAACTAATTATTTTCTCTAGTGAGATTCTTCCTCTGCCTAAACTCTTGTTTTTCTAAGCCATATTTTATGTAAATTCCTGGGGGATGTGGGATCTATTTCATTTTCTGTCTTCATAATCTCAGAATCTAGTGTAGTTACTGAAATGTAAAAGGCACTTGATAAATGCTTTTTGATTAATCAGTTAGCACAGGATTATTGAGAACATCCTGTTTTTTCCCATGCCCACCCCTGCCATTACCCATAACACCTCTATGTTCACATGAGGTAACCATGCACAAGGTTTTTGCTTTGGAAAGTCATACTAAGAATGTCTCAGAGTTATCCTAATCCCAGACAAGATAGTTCAGATTGACAATGACTTCCTTACTTATTAGTTATTAAAGTAATACTAAGTGTTAAAGATATGGAATGATGAATATGTAGAAATGTGTTCCCGGAAAGATATGGTTTTCTCATGAATCGAACATATATTGATTTTGGGATTACGGGGAAAACAAGTACATCTCTCTGAGCCTTAGTTGCTACATCTGTAAAATGGAAATCATGATGTATATAGTACCTATCTCACAGGGACATTTTAGGGATTATCAAATGCCAGCCATAAAGTGATACATAAAATTCAGTCATTATATTTTTACAAAAAAAAAAGACCTTCTCTAGACTTAATGATGTGTCAAAGATAAGTTTTTTGCAATATTATTGTTTTGTTGCTATTATATTTTAATGTCATGACACAAAGGAATCCATACAGCTATGGCATTTCATAAAAACATGGATTGCAATGCATTAAAAAAATGGAAAGGAAGGAAGAATGGAAGGAAGGAAACAAAGAAGGGAGAGAAGGAGGGAAGAGATAAAATAGAAAGGAAGGAAGCAACAGAAAAGGAAGAAAGAAAAAGGGAATGAAGGAATGAAAGAAAAATGAAAAGGAAAAGAAAGAGAAAGGGAGAAAGAAGAGAAAGAAATGAAAGAAGAAAAAAGGAAGGAAGGAAGAAGGAAGGAAGGAAGGAAGGAAGGAAGGAAGGAAGGAAGGAAGGAAGGAAGGAAGGAAAATTCATCCTGTAAAAAAAGTCTACCTGAGTGGGGATCATACCCAACAACCTATTTCCCCTCTCTATCATGAACCCATTGTTTTGTTTCTTGTATTAACGTGATCATGAGAAGCAATATAAAAGAAAATATATGAGGCCAAAAAATTAACAGTGTTGTAGATGATATACTCTCCATAGATGAGTGCTTTATAGAAATGTACATCAAATGTAAACAGAGGGAGAAAGATTTCTTTAATTTCCTTTATTTTGTGCTTAAAAAAAGAATCATGATCCATGTAGAAGTAGAAGCAAAGATCCATTGGTTTATTGTACCTGAAAATACTCTGGGGAGAGGGAAATAAACCCAATTTAACCCTGCACAAGAAGGAGGAAGGAAAAAAAATTCCTTTAATTGAAAACTTAGTTAAAACCAAAAGATGCCCTTTTTACCTTTTTTGTCCCTTTTTTTGTCTGAGAGATTTCTTACTTTGTGAGGAATCAGTTCTGTTAGTAAGTTGGGGTGGTGATGTCGTATCAGAGACACACTAAGGAAATGTCCCTGACCCAAGGAAATCTCCAAAGGCCCTGAAGTGGGAATGGACCATGGAAATTTATTGAGTCCACTAATTTATGTTTTAAGGATCAGTGGAATGTTTTCTCCATGGACCCTTTAAAAAAAAAAAAAGGAAACTGTGCTCAATTATCCATAAAAAAACAAAAGCTCCTTGAGGGCATGGTCTGCTTTGTATTGTTTCAGCTTCTAGTTCATCACATAGAAAATGGCAGAAAAGATATACTGACTGCATGAAATTTGATTGAATTAAATTACAATTTTGATAGGAATCATCATTCCATTGATGTGAGGAAATCCTGATGGTCCAGAGATTCTGATTGCCAACTCTCATGTAAATTATAGTCTTAAATGGTTATCTGAAGTGTTGAGAGAGAAAGTGGAAGTTAGATGATACCATGGGTAGAACACCAGGCCTGGAGCAGAGAAAACTTGAGTTCAAATGCAGTCACAGACACGTACTGGGACAAACTGTGTGACCCTGGGCAAGAAACTTAACTGCTTTTTTCCTCAGCTTCCTCAACTGCAAAATGGGGATAATGATAGCACTCCATTTCCTAGGATTTTTGTGTGGATAAAATTAGATAATAATCATAAAGCACTGAGTATAGGGCCTGGAATGTACTAGATGCTATATAAATCTTAGCTATTATATGGTCAAGCATCCAGAATAGTTTAGGCACAACTTGGAAACTGGTCATCCCGGCTCAAAGCCAGAACACTGTCAACTACTTTGCATCACCTCTTAATTTTTCTTTGAGGCCTTACGTATCTAACTCTTCATCTTTGACATTGGACAAGTTAAATTATATAATCAATGATTTATAGCTAGGAGGTCCTCTTATTCAATCCTTTCTTGGTAGGAATGAGGTAACAAAGACTGAGAGTCATAAAACGATTTGCCAAAGTTCACATTCTTGGTAAAGAATAGACAGGATTCATGTCCCAGGCCCTTGACTACAGATCCCAAACCTTTTAACATAGCACCCAGACACCAACAGATTATTAGCTGAAATTTGGATTGCTTTCTGGTGTCTGAGAATCATTTAGCTACACTTAAATATTCAGTCCATACTATTAAATAAACTTCTTAGCTTGACTTAATTTTATATTAGACATATTTGATTATGATTCTTGCAATGAAAAAAATGTGAAAAATAATCAAACAAAAATACTCTTGACATTTTCATTCATTTTTCTCAGGATGATCCTATATCGTGGTTTTAGGTTTTTCTGATCATTTGAATGAACTTTGAGTCATCTTTAGAAATAAATCTAGTTTTCTTAACTATCTAATTTGCTTTCTGGGTGTATCTAGAGGATATATAGCCGTACACATGGATAGAGTGTTTTCACTTGTTAAAGATCTAGTCATATTAGCTTTCCCTAGATCAATAGGCCATGGAAAGGTGAAGGATATGAATGATAGAACTTAAGAGCAACTAGAAATGAGTATGATGATTTTTCAGTGGACTTTTAAAAATTACCTTCATTACATTGGAACTGAAGGTCTAGTAAGTGTGTCAGGAGTTGGACTATTGAACTGCTCCCTAGGCCTCTAAGAATCTGATTCCTCAGCTAAGAGGACACTTTTAATAAATGCCAAAACTTAGCCATGATTTTTTTAAAGATGATATATGGAGCAACCAAATATGTGATGAATGATTTGAGATTGTTTTATAAATATCCATGTTTCAATACATTTTTAAAACATGTACATAAGCATTGTCCAATGATCAACTATGATATATTTAGCTCTTCTAAGCAATGCAATGATCTAAGACAATTCCAAAAGACTCCTGATGGAAAATGCTAAACACAGCCAGAGAAAGAACTCTGGAGTCTGAATGCAGAATGAAGCATACTATTTTCACTTTTGTGTTCATTTTTCTTCCTCATGTTTTTCCTTTCTGTTTTGATTTTTCTTTCACAACATGACTAATGTGGGAACATATTTAACATGATTATACATATATAGTCTATATAAATTTGCTTGCTGTCTTGAAAAGGGGAAAGGAGAGGGAAGAAGGGAGGGAAAATTGGAATACAAAATCTTGTAAAAGTGAATTGTGAAAACCATCTTTACATGTAATTGCAATAAAATAAAATATTATTAAGTAAAAATTAAAAGAAAATGTGCACATTCAAATGATAATAACTCTCTCCAAGCCTAATTTCCAAGCAACACAACTAATTAAAAGCCCTAAGTGACAATGGCCTGAGACAATTTTGCCCTCTTTGTTCACACTGAATTGTGATATTTCAAATGGACATCTCATTCAAGTTTAAATCATAAAGATGATCCTCAGATAGAAGCAACTATGGGCACAATGTAGGTTGGTAATCTCAACGGATAATTTCTTAGGATCTTTTATCTGTTTTCCTCTCAGATGTAGCCTTAAACCTCAAGAAAAACAAATAAATGGATGGATGGGTGGATGGATGAATGGATGGATGATAACTGCCAAAATCCAGTGAGCCTTAGGACTTTGTTTCTTTGTTTACTAAATTTTATGGACAGGTTCCTTCTTCCTTTTCATGTCTTTGAACTGTAATAAAAGTTGTGAGCCCATGTGAAATCAATAGGATGCTGGCTAGCATCCTCCTACAGTAGTTTATCTTTTTGTAACCTCTTTCTTGCCTCTGATTCACCTACAATGAATTCAAAAGAAAACTATGTATGCCTTTTCCTTTCTTAAGATTCTATGCCATTACAAGATATGACTGGGTAAAACACAGGATGACCAGAGAAAACAACACAAAGGATTTTGCCCTCAGTAAGACTGGGATATTGTAGATTGCATCCTTTATTAGACTGACTAGGAATTTCTCAGACTTGTGAGCTTTCTAAATCATGGTTTGGCATTAAGAGCTTTATGGTCATTGGAGGCACATGACTTTTTTGATGCATCCATTGAGAGCAACCCCATTTTTACTCCCACCAACAAAATCACAGAAGAAAACATAGTTTTGAGATGGATAATATCCATGTTGGATTGGGTATGCCAATTGTAGTTTGTGGTGGTTTCCTTCATATGAAATACTATAACATAGTGTCTCTTGCGGCACTTAGGAAGAACTCTAATAACATGGCACTGAGATTCATAGTCACAACAGTCACTGTGACTCTCTTGAAGTACTTGAGTGAAATCAATTAGCTTTCAAATTCATTGTGGCCCTAGGGCTATAGATGCACTTCTTTGTAAAAATACAGGTGTCATAAATTATAACAGCAGGTTGCATAATGACTGAGACTTCAGTCAGACTGAGGGTCTTTCCATGCCAGAGATACCCCTTAACTATAAATGCATGATGTCTGAAAAAATAGCTTGTTAAAAATTGTTTTATCTAGCCCTTTGTGAATGAAAAAGTCCTAGACATCAATTTGTAGTATACATTATGGATCTTTAGTTAGCATTGAAGCTAAGAGTAATAATCATTTGGGATAGAATGGGTTGAATATTGTATTAGTATTAATTATTCTTAATATTGTTACTCCTCACCCCACTTTGGGGTTAAATTTAACTCTTTGCCTTCAAGATCTTTTGTAATTAATAATTTTATTTACTCATGCACATCTTTATTCTTCATTCACTTATAGGTATTGTGTTAACAAAGAGCAAGAATGTAGATTAAAAATGGGTAGACAGATAAACAGAAGGAAGGATGGATGGATAGACAGATAGCTGTTTAATGTGAATATATATAGAGAAAGCCTAAATCAGACGACATGCCATCTTGGGGAGGTGAGGAAGGGGAAGAAAATTTGAAACTCAAAAATTTGTTGAAGTGAATGTTGCAAACTAAAACTAACTAAGATGATAGATGATAGATAGATAGATAGATAGATAGATAGATAGATAGATAGATAGATAGATAGATAGATAGATAGATAGATAGTTGTAGAGAGTAGAATTCCAACTAGTACAACAGAAAGGTCAACTGTGATTCACACTTCAGACAAAATTTTCCGATTTCTTCCTTTAACTTTCTCAAAAGCAAATTTTCTCTTAAGTATATTAGAAACCCACAAGAACCAATATAACTCCCAAAGCAGTGAAACTTAGAACCAGGCTTTAGCATAGGAGCTAGGTGGAATTATCAAATCTATTTATAGTAATAATGTACACTGATACTAATCTTCAAAGGATGTAGAAAAATGACTTTCATATCACGGGTGCACTTACCATAGATGTTTATACCCTGATGACATTATCTACCAATATTTGTGGTTTAGCATCTTTGTTGCAAGTAGGATTGGGTGTCAGATGGGTCATTCCCTACTTTCTTAGGTAGTAATTTGTTTAAAGAGGAGCCATTTTAATAGATACTTGTACCATTGCTAAAAAGACTTTTATTTGGAATTCCAACTCTAAAGACTAATACAGAGAAATGCTGTGAATGAGCAGATACTTCTTTCTGGGTGTCTGTCCTGTTTAGAATGGCTTGTGCATTTTTACATCTGGTATATGGATTAAACACGGTCTATACAGATAAGACAGGAGCCCTACTACCATATACTTTGTGTACTGCTGCCAAAAGGCATAAATGAGAAAACTCTCACCCTCCTACCCTTCTTCTGATATAGGGTATTGACTGATCCATTCACTGACATTATTCATAAAACATGAATGAAATACAGATTGGTTTAACCCTAAAGGCAAAGAGATATAGAATTTTCTCAGCTTGATGAAAGCATGCCTGCCTATCTTCTCAGGTGGTCCATACACTGAAGAAGATACTCAGTTTCTTTAGCCTACAAAAGGATATGGAAATTTCTCTGTTAAAGTGCTAGTGCATTTTATTGGTCCATTTACAGAAAGAGAGATTGTACAGGGAGTCTGATGGCCTGCTTTGGAATCTTCTGATCACATGGTGACTGGTATTGACTTCTGAGTCGGGTTTATGGTTTGAAATATTAGATCATCAGCTCCTTGAGGGCAGGCGCTTTCTTTTGTCTCTTTTTGTATCCTCAGTGTTTAGCACAGTGCCTGGCATATAGTAGATGCTTAATAAATGTTTATTGATTAATTGATCTTCAAGAGTGACCTGCAGTCAGAGGTATCAATTTGCTTGGGTGTGGGTGTTCATGCCCATGCGTGCACTTGGACAGCATGGTGAAAACTTACCATCATGAGCTTGGCTTTCTCTACTTTTTATACCATTCCATTTCAAAACCTTAATAAATCCATAAAAGCAAACACAAAACACATAACTACACTTGAAACCTTTTGGAAGGAAGGATCAGTAACATATTTCATAATGTCCAACAGTCATTGAAGATTACACTGAAAAATCCACAAAGACTACTCAGTGCAGCCAATATACAGTCAGTCAATGTTACTAAATAGAGCAAAATAACCACTTTTCCTATGAGGCACATCAATGCAAAGAAGAGAAAATATTAAGGAAGTAAATTGAATCAAAGTTGCTCAGATGACAAGTATATGGGCATTGGTGTGGTCTGCACTGCTTACACTGATCCAATCCAAGAGTCACCATATGCTATAATCAAATGATTAATTGCACTAAATTCATCTCCCCCAAATTACATTGATCATGCATCTTTTGGTGTCTCCTCTGGCCTTGGAAGCACGTTGCATATTAAGTACTCTGAGAAATGAAATGTAATTAGTGTCAGGGATGACTTTTTCAAAAGACAGACAGTTTCATCCCAATGGTCTTGGTCAGTACTGTTCAAACCTCCTCAATATTTCTGCCTATATGTCTCCTCTGGTAAGTCAAGCTCCTCTATGGGCATTGAGATAGCATGATTTAATGTGCATGGTGACTTTTGTAGAAATGGGGATATACTGTGAGAGGTCAGAGGTTAAGCATGTAAACAGAATTGTAAGAAAGATAAGATGACTTTGTAATCATAAAGTGGTCCCTTTCATAGTCATTCAATTTTTCTTTAATATTCCAAATCAGTTCCATTGAAGTATTTCTCTTATACACACTAATGGCATGGAGGTGACTGCTGAACTCTGCCAGTAGAATATGTGTCAACAGTTTCAACTGACCTGTAAAAGTCAATACTGGCCCAATGTGTTTAGATATCACTTCCATCATCCAAGATCTAGTCTTTCTAAGTGTGGGACAATTCATAACCAATTTTAGCCACAGAGTAGGGTGCTGCAACTGTTGAAACTCAAGAAGACTTTGTGATTTATTTTGGATCAGTTGTGAGCTGTGTAAGTGGAGATTGGTTCACTGCCAAAATCATGGATCCACGAAGAATCGAAGAATTCCAACTATCAATAAAGTTGAAGGGCTTGGTGAAAGGGAAAAGAGTGATTTAAGAACAGAAAATCAGGAATGCTTTGTGAAAACCATAATTAGCATTGCTTTGGTATCTAAGAGGTAGAAGAAATGTTTTCTTGTTTCTCCTCCAAGTAAGCTAGTTAAGGTTTTCTTAGAAAAAAGTGATTGAAGTAATGAAAGGAGCCATCATTTGTATTTCCACTATTTCAGGCAACATAGATAAACAGGATTCTTTTCCTCATGATATTGATGAAAGATAACTAATCTCTAACACTGTTGAATTTACAGAAGTGTAGTATCATAGTCTGGATCAAAAATGAGGGACTTTAAGATCTTCTTCTGTCATTGGAGTGAAACTTGAAGATTATCACTGGATTCTTAAATATGGCTGACTTTGAAATAGTCATTCAATGTCAGTCATGCCTTACTTCCACCACATTTCTAAGGGAACGGAACCACAAGAGACCCTCATGATAGAAGATATTGGACAAGAACAAAATGCAGACTTTTCATTTTTTTCAAAGCACATTGACTCTGGATCACTGTAAGATGTGTGAATCTATGAGCTGGAAATTCTCCAACCACTCCTCCCCAAAAGACATTGCCTTAATAGTCCTTCTGTTGTCTTTCAAATCTTCCTAGCTTATTGACATCTCCATGGTAAAATTATAATACTGGTTTCTGTGAGAGTAGCAGCATAATACAGTAAAATCAACTCATACTCCTAAATGAAGGATTTATGAGTGCTATAGATGGAAGGGACCTTAGTGCTCATCTAGCTCAATCTACTGCTTTAATAGAGGAACAAAAATGTGGTCCAGAGAAGGCAGTGCTTTGTCCATTGCTGCACAGGTTCTGAGCATCAAATCTGGAAATCAGAATCAGATGTTCTAAGCACAAATATAGTACCCTTTCCACCACAAAATTCCAGCAATCCCAGTCTCTAACTGAACCTATTAGAAATTCAGAAAACAGGATAGCAGAACATTCTAATTCTTCCTTGATGGACGCTTGTCCAGTTGAAGTCAAAGTAATGATATGATTGGAATGAGAGGGGGGGAGAAGAGAGAGAGAGAGAGAGAGAGAGAGAGAGAGAGAGAGAGAGAGAGAGAGAGAGAGAGAGAGAGAATTTCTGTAGATAAACTTAACCAAGGACACAGAGGAAAGAGGAATAGTCTTTTTAGGGCTAGGACATGGACACTGATTTTTTCACCAGCATCATTATGACTGGTTGTTGACAGAGAGTCTATGAGATATGCTGATGGTTCTAGGTTTATTGACAATTGAAATCTATAAATGACTATATAGTAGATTATCAAGTTGGCAACAAATATGTTATTCAATTCAATTAGTCTATAAGAGCTGGGAGCTAGGTCAAGAAAACATTATGTAAGATATGGCTAAAAGTTTGTCACTTGTCTCTTTTTAATCTCAAATTTCACCTCCATGTACCCTCAATGGTACAAAATAGGCATTAATTGATCTCGGTTTCTACCTGGCTTTCTTTATCTGATGGAACATACAAGAATATGCTTACATATTGCTAGGATCACACCTACCCTGACATGTAAAGGATGAAGAAGTCAGAACCACCAGAAAGTAGCCTAGGAATACCCAATAATCAATATGGCTCACTCTTGGACTTTGAGGCAGTGGAGTTGATAACTTCACAGCTTTTCTGCATATGCCAAGGGAAATTTCTGCTTAAAGTTGAGGAAGCATTATTATAAGAGTAACCAAACCCTAAGAAAGATGATGGCAAGCATAGATTGGACACCACTGTGAATTTGCATCAAACATGTGCTGGCTTAGATCTTTCCAAAGACAAAATCAGGACTGAGCTAACTGCCCAGAGACCAAATCAGGTGTTCAGATGAATTTATAATCTGCTAAGCAAATTACTAAAACAATGATTCTGTTTCCAGTAATCCTGGGATTATTGAAATACAGCAGGGGTTCTTAACTTGAGGTTCATGAAATATATACCTATGTAATACATACATGCATATGTGTATATACATGCATGTCTATATGTCTACATATATGCATAAATCACAAATGTGCACAGATATGTATAATTGCATTTTAATGAAGATGTATTTCCTTTGTGAACCTATGTATTCCATTTTGTATATTTGAAAATATTAATCTGAGAAAGGATTCAGAGATTTTACCAGACTGTCAAGGAGTGCCATGATACTAACAAAGCTAAGTTCCTCTTCTTTAGAGGAGAGATGTTAATAGGACATAAGTGAAGTTCTCAGATCTAAGATGAACTATTTGATCTCAGCACCCCTTTCTTGAGGGCCAAAGGAGGCATGTGGAATTATAAAGACATTGAACAATAGGCAAGGATAAAAGATGAGGGGTGTTATTGTTGGTGATAGAACAAGTGATAGAATAAGAGGGCAATGGCTTAAAGCAGAGGCAGAATTGCTAATGCTAATAGTGAGGGAAGCCAAATCTGTAGCTAAATTGTTAACCTTCCCTACCCCCACGCCCCACAAATGTTATCCCATCTCTGGCTGATTGGCTCATTAAGATTACACAATTAAATTCTAATCATTTAAATGTTGGAAATGTGGGAAAATTGAAACACTAATGAATTGTTGGTAGAGTTGTGAGCTGATCCAGCCATTCTGGAGAACAATTTGGAACTATGCTCAAAGGGCTATAAAAGTGTGCATATCCTTTGATCCAGCAATACCACTACTATTATGGATCCCAAAGAGATCATAAAAATGGGAAAAGGACCCACATGTACAAAATTATAGCAACTCTTTTCATGGCGGCAAAGTATTGGAAACTGAGGGGATGCCCATCAATTGGGAAGTGGCTGAACAAGTTGTGATATATAAATGTAATGGAATACTATTGTTCCCCAGGAAAATGATGAGCAGACAGGTTTCAAAAAAACCTGGAGAAACATACATGAACTGATGCTAAGTGAACTGAGCAGAACCAAGTTAACATTGTACACAGTAACAGTAACATTGTGTGATAACTGACCTTGATAGACTTAGCTCTTCTCAATAATACTATGATCTAAGTCAATTCCAAAAGATTCATGATGGAAAATGCTATCCACATCCAGAAAAAGAACTATGGAGTCTGAATGCAGATCGAAGCATGCTATTTTCTTTTGTGTTTCTGTTTTTCTTTCTTTTTTGTGGTATTCCTCTTTTATTCTGATTCTTCTTTCATAACACGACTAATATGGTAGTATGTTTAATATGATTTTACATGTACAGTCTATATTAAATTGCATGCTGTCTTGGGGAGGGAAAAAGGGTGGGACAATTTTAAACTCAAAATCTTTTAAAAGTATGTTGAAAATTAAAAAAAACAATTAATTAATTTTAAAGAATCTAATTATTGTGGGAAAAGTCATATACATCAACAATGCCTTGCACACAGTAGGTATTTACTTAAATGAATGGGTAGTGATGCTCAGTATAGTACAATCCATACTTGGCTCTTTACACTGTGATCTGCAGAAGCTACCAGATTTTATAAATCTGTTTATTTCATATCAGATCCTTTTCATACACAGATATCATCTTCCTATGTAAGATGTCCAGATGATGCTCTAAAACATATTCATCCCCTCCCTCCAACTAGCATGAAATGGTAATTGTCACCTGGTTTGTACTGGAAGCAGATGATTCCTGTTTTTCCTTCGGTTTGAATTTTAAAAATAAAGTAGTGAACCCTGGACAGGTCAAGAAATTTAAAAAAACAAGCAAAACTATTCCACTTATGAATGTACATGAGAAAACTGTCATCTGCTCAGATTCTGTGTGCTTAAGGATGTACATACTGCATTGTGGACTGTTTTGAAAAGTCATGAAGTGGTTGTCTTCTTATATGCAGAGGTGGAATGCAGCCTCAATTACAATAAATTCTATGGGAATTCAGCCTCCTGAAGGGCATTTTCTCTTTTATTTTATGTTTTTTGGTTGCTGTCTCAGGTAACCAGCAGAGAGTATGTGCTTAATAAATGCTTGTTGAGTTGATTTCAATTGGCTCAAATTGCCTTGAATTATATTATACTGAATTGAAAATCCTGGTCTTGGGAAAATTGCACCTATGAGTGCAATTTAAGGTCACAAGGCATGTGGTCAATCCATCTTGTTGAGGAATTCAACCTCAAAGTCAGGATGCATTTGCGGTCCCATCACCTCCAGCTTCATTCAAAGGATCAGACTCCCAAAGGTTACGAAAACTAATTTAACTGCATAGATATAAAACTAGCAATAACAGAACTCCCTTGGGAAGGATTGCCAAGACTTGACTGTAAATATCTGGATGTTAATGGGTATTGAAAAAAAAAAAGAGGTGCATAGTTTGCAGTTGCTTAGGGGAAGTGACTACCAAATAGCCAAAAGCAATGTGTGGAAGGGTATCTTACACACCATTCCTTCCTACGGACTATTTAGGTCTTCTTTTCCCACCTTTTTGAAGCAATAGAACACATAGACAAAGTAAAGAAGTTGCTACAAAAGTCTTTTTTGAAAGTCCTTCTCTCTTCCCTCATTTCTAAATGTAGAAAAAGTTCACTTTTCAAGTTTACACTTGTCTGAAGGTGAGAATCGCCTTGGTTAGAGTCAGGCATTTATCTATATTTATGTCTCACCTGTTTAGGCAAAAAAAAGGAAAAGTGGAAAGAACTGTTCACTATACAGCCAACGATCCACATGCTATTGTAATACTAGATGTATTCAGCTCAGTCGACTGAAACACAGTGTTAATGAGACAAAGGTCACAGGATTAATCCCCACAGGGACCAGTTAGTTTCCCACAAATATATACACACACTATGTATATGTATGTATATATATATAGTCTGAAACTATTTTGAAACAAGATTTCAGCCTTGGGTTTGATCAAGCATCTGACAAATACTTGCATTTAGCCCCAAGGAGGGGACAAGGTGGAGGGTGTGGATGCACACAGTACATCTCACTTCCATGATCAAGCATGTGACTCCATGGTCAGGATTTCTACTCCTGACATTCATTCAACTCCTTGTGTAAAAGATAGTATTCTTCTCCGCATGGTGCCGAGGCACCAAGTAGGTGATCCTCACTGAAACCATCCATTCCTTTGGTGTATTGGCAGATTTGGTGTGGATTGTATTTGGTAGTCATGTATGGATGTGGCTATGGATTACAGTGTTCTGGTTTGTGTTCACATTGACCAAGAACTGTGACAGGATTTCTGGGTACTTGACCCCAACGAAGGAATTCTCGTTTAGAAACAATAATTGGTGGAATGATTCTCACAGTGCTCAGAAATGGAAGTTCAGGCCTATGTTGTAGATTAAAATGTAGCCTCAGTCTCCATAAGGCTTATAATTCTAATTTAGGGGAAAGCTTGAGGTGCTATTAGCAGACTGGAAATGCCCATTCACTGCTGAAGCATGAGCTTCTGAGTCAAGCCATCATGAAACTACTGTGATTTCCAGATAGAATGAGAAAAGCAGCTTTTTTCTGAGCACTTCATACACATTCATACACACACATACCCACACAGTAACAGAATTTTATAGTTAGAAGGGACATTGGCAGTCACTCAGACAAACACAACTTAAAAAGCATTTCCTATGTTACATACCTGTCATCCAGCCTTTCCTTGAAGACCTCCAATTGGACATGTACCACCTCCTAAAACTGACCCATCCCATTTACAATAGTTCTAGACACACATACATGCATACACTCAGATACACATGTATAAATGCTTTTAATTTGGAGACTCACTCATCATTCTGTCTTTATGCCACACTCGTAGACTCGTAGACATATATCCCTCTCCCTTCAGCATTATCTTTCCCATATAGTCCTCTTCAAGAACAGCCAATTACCAAAAAAAAAAAAAAATGTGCCTCTGGCTCTTAGGTAGTATCTTTAAACAACCAAATGATTCAAACCAAACAACTACAATAGCAAAAATAGAACCAGGACACTCTCCTTCTGATCTAAAGTAGAAGCATTAGATAGTGGCAGCTGGTAAGAACACATTTACGAAGAGTGCTCCAGAGTGTTCACTAAGGCTTGTCCCTTGGGGTTGATGGTGATAGAATAATGGGTCTTTAGAAGAATACTGCTCACTAGTGGAAATGTTTCTAAATGGTCATATATATGTTTGTGTGAATATATATGTATATAGATATATGTTGGAGAGGCAAGCTGCCGAAGTAAAAAACACCAGTTTATTTAGTCCATACTAAGCATGTTAAATAAATCAGATTCTGTAACCCATGACACATTTTTTTTCTTTAAAAAGGAACATTTAAGAGCTTCAAAAATTGCTACAGTACAAAAAGGTGTCTTTGTGTGTGTGTGTGTCTGTGTATGTATTTATATATTTATATATGTATATTAACCAGAAATATTGACTGTCTCAGAAGAGAAACCCCCAACCCTGTTTTCTGTAATATTTTCTATGTGTAATTAACTTAGCTTCATGTTTGAAACAAAATCTTTCAGCTCAGTACATGGCACGTAATGGTGTTATTGGCACAGGTTCAGAATCATTGTCCAAATCCATATCTCCAGGAGGTCCATCTTGTCCTTGATATTTGTCTCTTTTTCCTCCTTATGTCTTCAGAGAATCATTTTTTTTCCTTTTATTTCTGGAAACTTTTCTCTTCTTCCCCCCAAAACAATTTCTTGGGGACAATGAAGTTTGCCTATAGGCACGTTCAGTTTTTTTCTTTTTTTATTATAAAAATATATTTGGCCTATAGAGTTCTGCTCCATGAGTTCTCCACTGGCAAACAGAAATGGTAGGTTTGGGGACACTCTCCCCTATTTTTAGTCTTAGGGCTTTTTGTGTTTTTTTTTCATTTTTTGATTTTTTAAATTTTTTTTTTTTGTTTTTTTGTTTTTGTTTTTTTACAGGTTCACCAACGGAATCCTGCATGGAAAGAAACAAAACACAGAGATTAAATGGCAGCAGATGAATGGACAGATCAATCTATTCAAGTCATTTCAGTTCAATCAATGTTAAAGACTTGCTCTCTGAAGGATACTCTTTTAGGTAGTTTGGAAACAAAGAAAAACTAAGCAATTCTTGCCATCAAGGATCTGCTACTGTACTATTAAAAGCTTTAGCTGTCATCTCTTACATTAGGCTTTTCCTTTTCAGGGTCAGTTATTGATACTGAAATTTCATTGTATTTACCCTTGTATTTGCTGATCTGTAAATATGTTATATCTCCCTCATCCCCACCTCAGTAAAATGTAAGTTGTCTGAGGGAAGGAATTATTTTTTCTTTATATTGCCAGTACCTGGAACAGTGACTTGTACATACTGAATGCTTAATATACATATGTTGAATTGAATTGTTTCATTTCTATATGACCCTAGGTCTGTCTGTTATCTCAGTCATGCTCTCCCACATTCAAGCCCCCCCAATTTTCCTTCCCTGCTTTTAGACCCCACTTTTCCACAGGCTTTTATGAGTTAACTCCCAGTGCTCAAAAATAGTTGACTGGTTCTCAAAAGAAACGTGAATGCTTAGCAACTTAACTGGCATGAAGCCTTAGTCTAGGAATATGTTAATAACAGTAACTCCATCTTTACCTTCAAAGGTCTGAATTTGTGTATGAAAGAGTGCCCAGAACCACTGCACATATTATTTCATTAATTATTGAATTCAGTGTGAATGCCATGCTATTTGCCTGCTGTATATTAGCCTCTTGTAATATTAATTTTCCCCTTCATGATCTTCACCATCTCCTATGAAGACAGACCACTTCTAGATTCTCTGCATATCTGGTTAGACACTGAGTCCATTTTTACCATCTAGTCATCTGTGACTTTCCTGAAGCTTAGGACTTGGGAGAGATTAATGACCTACATTAGAAAACTCATATCCTATATCTCTCTGTGAGGTGCTCTTGCAGAAGAAAAGATCATTGGAATCACAAATATGTCTGGGTCAGGTCAGTTGGCAACCACAGATTTTTTTTAAAGGACTGGTAAAGCACATTCAGCTCATATCCTCTAGAGTACGTACCTCAGGAAAAAAGGAGGGGAGGGACTGAAAGCTACTGAATCTGGGGGCTCAGAATGGGAATTAGAAAGTTGAGGGAATATGACCTAGTAAGATAGCAAAGGATAGCAGTCATATGTCTTGAATATTTCCTACCAAGTCACCATAAGCATACAAGTAAAGATGAGATTACCTGAAATATACTGAATCAACCAAGTTATCAAGGTCAAAGCTACACAATATTTGCTCTCCACACTCAGTGCTAAGATTATAACAATATCCCTGAAGACTCACTTATTTTCCTTTTACTATGTGCTTCCTCTTGGTTGAAATGGCTTTCACTTGGCCATCCTTAGCAACTATACACTCATAAACACAGACTAAAGAAAATAGTGATGTTGAGACATCTTTTCACCTAGTAATAAAATAGGAAAGTAAATCAGTGGTGTGGAAATCTGAATAGTCTGAAGGCTTTAATTCAAATTCATGGCATTGTCTTAACAGATCAACAAATTCTCAGGTCTAGCTCAAAGAAATGCTTAAACCCTAGTTAGGTTTAATTATGGTGCCACAATGACTTAGGGTTAGATTTTTTTAATGGGGGGGGTATGGAGAAGAAATCGATAGGATTCTGGGTGAGATGGGAAGAGAAAGTTAGAATAACCATTGTTTTTAAAGCACATGACTTAATATATTTGTTTATGTACTTATGTACTTAAGATAACATCATAAGATTAATATAAGATCCTGAAATACCCCTTCCACCAAGAAGACTTCTATGATTGACAAAACAAAAGTGAATTGTTCCCTTAGGCTCCACCCAGTGCAAGCAAAGACCTCCCTTGTTCAAACTAAGGGCTTAGCATCTCAAGGAACTAGTCTTTGTGTCTTCTGTCTCTAAAAAGCACTTTCTCCGGATGCCCATAAATTATCAGTTTAAAGCTGAAGCTTACTGGCTTAATGTTTATGCCTGATTGCCTCATGTTTTGCATATTTGGGGTTTACAGCAACCTATCTACTAACCCTGTATACCCTGTAAAGTTTGTGGACTTTCTTTACTTTGTGTTGAAGAAAGTGCCATCTACAATCAGGAAGAATTTTTTTGCTTGTTTGTTTTGCTTTTTGGTGAAGAGCTAAAATGTTTACTGTAAAAGGTCATGATAACCCTCTAACATGTTCCCCAATACATTAAAAAGTGATAGTGATAAGAGGCGCCAAAGGGCAATGTCTTATCCTAGCATTACCATTCAGTGAAGAACTGAGCCTGTATTTACATGCTCATAACATCAGGAATGTCTCAGTTCTGAATATGACTAGTCCTGTCCAACCATGTGCCCTGTGCTTGATAAGATCACCTTAAATGGGGCCACCCACTGCATAAAATTACAAGAAAAAAAGAACCAGATTAGGAGCTACAGAATTTGATTTCAAGTACCAGTTCTGCTACTAGCTATGTTATTTTAGATAAGTCTTGTCCTTTCCCTGGACTTTAATAGTTCTATCGCAAAAATGAGAAGGTTGGTCTAAATGGAATCTAAAATCTGTATCAACTCCAATATTCTGTGTTCCAAGGTCATTGCCAGAAATTCTATATTCTCAGGTCTGTTTTTTTTTCCCTGCCATTTTATACCTTAAGATCCCTTCCAGCTGAGGCAGCTAAGTGGCATGGTAAATACAGGGCTGGCCTCGGAATCAGAAAGACATGTGTTCACATCCAACCTCAGACACTTACTAACCCCATGACCCCAGGCAAATCAATTCACCTCTGTTTGCCTCAGTTTTCTCAATCATAAAATAGGGACAAAAACAACACTTAATAACAAGGTTGTTGTGAGATCAAATGAAATAATATTTATAAAGCACTTAGTGCTTGGCACATAGTAGGTGTTATATACATGCTTATTCTCTTCCCTTCAGATATTTTGTCTTCTAATGAAGCCTCCCAGATCTGAGATTCTGTGCTCCAAGGTCCATTCCAGCTCTTAAGTTTGGTTTTCTAAGGTGCCTGTCAGCTCTGGTAATCTATGCTCTTGGCTTTCTCCTTACTCTGTTATGTTATGTTTAAAGATCCCTTCCAGCCCAACATTCTCTATTCTAAGGTCTGGATCTGTAGTTTTTCTATTTTTGTCGCTTCTGCAGTTATTGACATCTTAAGGTCCCTTCCAGTTCTGAAACCTAACCAATATAACCAGTGGCAGACTAGATAAACCACTGTTCCTCACCTGTGGGAATTCAGAAAGAGTAATATGACTGAAAATGAACTTGATTTCACACTTTGCCTTTCCTTTCCCTACCTAGTATATTCCCCTTGTCCTCCATTGTACTCTGGGCAGCTAAGTGGTGCAGTGGATAGAGCGCCAGTGCAGGAGTAGGAGAACCTGAGTTCAAATCTCACCTCATTCACTTGACACTCACTAGCTGTGTGACTTTGGGCAAGTCACCTTACCCCAACTGTCTCATCCTGGGTCATCTCCAGTCATCCTGATGAATATCTGGTCACTGGATTCAGATGACTCTGGAGGAGAAGTGCACAGCGCTCCCTCACTCAAAACAAAGTCAAGTGTAAATCATATCATCATTTATCTGATGACATGGTCTTCTTTGGGCAATGAAGGATAAACACACACCATTGTACTCCATTATTTAATGCATCTCCAATGTCCATGACTCAACATTTGCTAAGCTATAAGGAAAGAGCCAGGGAGCCACTGAGCTGGAATAGGCCTCCTTCTCTGACTCTCCAACTATCTATGTCATAATAGGGAGAAATCCTGGCCAAGCTCCAGGAGGGATATGCCATTTCCTGAGGTAGGGACCCCGGGTTACGTTTTGAGCTCTGATACTTTGTACCAGTATAACTCTAAGCAAACCACTCCCATTCACCAGTCCTTAGTTTTTCATCTATAAAATGAGGGGCATGGAAAGTATTCTAGATTTAGAATCTGAGGACTTATTTTCAAATCTCAGTCCTGTTAGCAACTACCAATGTGGCCTTTGACAAATTAAATGGTTCACCTCTCTAGGGCTCAATTTCCTACTCTCAAAATGAAGTCGAATTAGATAACCTCCAAGGTAACCTACAGTTTAAAATCTGAGATCTTATGCTTGTCCTTAAAGAAAGTCTGAAGTTCAGTCTCCAGGTTAGCTTGTTAAGCCTGGAAGGGGAAGGAGAAGGAGAAGGTAGGTGCAAGAAGAAAAGGAGGAGGAGGAGGAAGAGAGGGAGAAAGAAGGGATGAAAAGAAAGAAGGAAGGAAGGAAGAGAAATAAATATTTTAAGTACCTGCTATGTGTCAAACAATGTGCTTTAATTTAAGGGAATATTTTTAAAGTACCTTTTATGCATCAGGTAATGTGCTTTAAACATTATCTCATTTGGTCCTCACAATGACTTTGTGAGAGAACTAATATTATGTCCATTTTACAGATGAGAAAACTGAAGTCAAGTGACTTGCCCAGGGTAACACACGATTTGAACTCTGGTCTTGTTGACTCCAAGTCTAGCACTCCATCCCCAATTCCATCTAGCTTCCCAGTGGAGAAAGCATTTATGGTGGTACTTGGTCTCAGAGTCAAGAAAATCTGGATTTAAATTCTGCCTCTAGCAGTGTTAACTGGTAGTCTTAGACATCTCCCTTAAAATAAAAGTTCAGTGCCTGAGGCAATTCTCTAAAACACTAAGTTGGATCTGAGTAGCTGAGTAACTTATCTGCATCAATGGAGGCAGTTTCCAAACTAAAGTTTCCTACTCTGATAAAGTCATAGGTCTGGCCAAACCAAAGCAACCAAATAACCCCTCATTTGACAACATCTGTATGAGTCAGAAAACTTAATATGAGAAGATCTTGTTGGAACTACTAGCTTTTCTCTAAGTACTTGAACAACCTTGAAGAACTCAATTCTCTTTGATATGGTAAGAATGAATACTGTATTTAGAGGACCGTGAGTTAACTAATATCTCATCCTCTTACTACCTATGTGCCTTTAGAAAATCACTTACTTTTTCTGAACCACAGTTTCCTCATCTGTAAAACGAGGGTGTTGGATGAAATGGCCTCCAAGATCCCGTTGAGCTCAGGTTCTGTGACTCTAGGTTTTCCATCACCAAATCTGCCACTGAATGGGCTGTGTATGAGTACGTGTGTTCCTCCTTCTTTGCTGAAGAAGACCATGGCATCAGAGAAATGATGACATGTTTTGCACTTGACTTTGTTTTGAGGGAGGGAGGGCTGTACAGGTCACTCATTTCTCCTCTAGAAACATCTGAATCCAGTGACCAGATATTCATCAGGATGACTGGAGATGACCCAGGATGAGGCAATTGGGGTTAAGTGACTTGCCCAAGGTCACACAGCTAGTGAGTGTCAAGTGTCTGAGGTGAGATTTGAACTCAGATCCTCCTGACTCCTGCACTGGTGCTCTATCCACTGCACCACCTAGCTGCCCCCAAATGGGCATATATACTGAGAGGAAGAGAGCTGAAGTTTTAAAAGTCTGTGAAATCCAGTAGGAAGTTGAGCTAATCATTTATGTTTGTTGTTGTTCATGTTAAGTCATTTCTGTTGTGCTTGAATCTTTGTGACCCCATTTGGGGTTTTCTTGGCAAAGACACTGAAGTAGTTTGCCATTTTCTTGTATAGCTCATTTTACAGATGAGGAAACTGAGGCAAACAAGGTGAAGTGACTTGCCCAGAGTTACACAGCTAGTAAGCAAGCATGTGAAACCAGATTGGAACTCAAGTCTTACTGACTTCAGTCTCAATGCTCTACACACTGAGCCACTTGGCTCCCTCAAAAGACTAACAATTGAAATCCTTTCCTCCCCTCTCCCACTGCTCCAGATGGTCATTCAAGATCCCTTTTGTCTTTCCACAAGGCAGGGTATTCATTGCCAATACCAATAATGGGTTAGTGTTAATATCTGCCATCTTCCTCAAAAAACTTAGTATGTATAAATGGGAGTCATCTAAGAGTGTCACACCAGGTGGAATGTGAAAGACAGGTGGAGCATAGGCATGTTCCAAGTGTTTCAAAGCCTTGTTTCGCATAGGATCAAAGCAACAAGATGGTGTCATCACAGACTGTTAAATCATCATTAAAAATGCATTTATGGAGGCTTAATGGCAATGGGAGAAATAAATTTCTCCTTCAGCTCTTAAACATTAATTAAATGTTTTAGTATTAATTGGAATTTATTTAAGGGACAATAAGTATCCTAGTAAATCTAAGCAGTGTCTCTTCAAGTCTTCCATTAACTCTCATGCCCAGGCATCGTTCAGGGGAATCAGAGACCACAGAGCGTCCAGATTCTCTCATTCCGGTAAATAATAAACTGCATGTCAGAAACACACCAACTGAATCTTTAAACATTTATCAAGGACTAACAAGGCTGTTTGCATAGATCTCCTTGGTTTATTTCCATAAGAAAAGAAAAGAAAATGAAAGTATGACAGAATTGAACCACTCTGCTTTTTCCAGTAATATATTATGTCTCTTGTTCAGTACAACACTTTCATGGTCTAGAGAAAAGATCCCCAGGCTGAGGGATCAAGAGGTCTGTGTTTCTACTCAGCTCTGTCACTGACATTGTATGATATCAGACAAATCATCTAAAAACTAGACCTCACTCAGAATGTCCCTTGTCTCTAAAACAGGTTTTTTAAAATAAATCTCTGATGCTATCAATAAAGTAACCCCTCCTATAGTGGATATAGCATCTAACAATGTCTTCTAATAACAAAGGAGGTCCTCTAGTCCATTTCTTTCACAAATTTTCTAGCAGAGGTTCACTCAATGTAGTGGAGGACTTCCTTTAGAATTCATGACATTGAATAGATACTAATGGTGTACATAAACTGTGCATACATTATTCCTTGCACTCAATGCATGATAACAGACAAAATGGGTAAACCATAGGAATAATGCCTAGCAATCTTTGAAGAAAATTAATAACGGGAGCATCATTCTAGCAAGCAAAGATGAACAAAAGTTTAATAGGCTGCCTTGAGAGGACGTAGTGAATTCTGCCTCACTGGAGAGTATTCAACCAAAAACCTGATGATTACTTGTTAGGGATTTTAAAATGAAGAATTGCTCTTGGGTAGAATTGCTCACTGATCTCTGAGGTCATTCTTCTCAAATTTTCTTATTTACTTAAAAACCTAACCCAAAGTTGCATTTTTGTATACTCTTAGAATGAAGTCCTCCATAGAAAGAGCACTTGAGGGTGGGGAGAGGTCAAAGTGATCATCCAGTCCAAGTCATAACTGAAATAGAATGCCTACTGCGATATACATGACAAGGGATCATTCAGCCTTTGCTTTCCATTGACAGGGAATCCATTTTTACCTGATGCAGCTCAGTCTGATTCTGGGCATCCCTAATAATGCTAGCCAGAGCTAAAGGGATCTTAAGATCATCTAATCCAGGGGTTCTTAACCCTTAACCATCTGTGGATAAATTTCAGAGACTTATATATTAAAAAGAGAAGAAAAATCCATCCATT
Source organism: Bettongia penicillata ogilbyi (assembly GCA_023548195.1). Taxonomy (NCBI): domain Eukaryota; kingdom Metazoa; phylum Chordata; class Mammalia; order Diprotodontia; family Potoroidae; genus Bettongia; species Bettongia penicillata. Next base: position 2,862,506 of record JAJHZJ010000161.1, on the reverse strand, counting down.
TTTCACTAATCTCAAACTGAAACTTAATATTTCCTATAACTACAAATGTAAATAAATATATAAATGAGATATTACTTGTACTTTGAAATCTGTAAGGCATGATATAAATGGTAATCATCATTATCACCGTCACCATCGTTAACCATTTAGATGACAAAAAGTTTATTCCACAAAAAGGTCCAAGAACAGACTGCTAAAGAGGTCCATAATAGAACAAAAGGGTTAAAGATCCATGAAGAGTACCATCAGTATCCAAACAATAACCTCTGAAATGTATCTTAGAAATGATCATCCAAGCTTTACTTAAAGTATCCCACTTGGGAGTAGGAGCTAGCTAAATCCATGCAGTCTATTCCACTGTCAGACAGCTATCATTTGTAAAGCTCTCTCTCCCCCATGTTTCTGCCCTGCCCCCTCATCAAGCATAATTCTGCCCCTTTATGATTTCTACCCACTGCTCTTAGTCATGGCATCTGTGGTCAAACCAAATGAGTTTATTCCCTATGACTGTATTCAAAATACTTAAATACAATAATTCTATCTCTGCTAAGTCTTCTCTAGGTTAGACATCCCTAGTTCTCTTAATCAGATCTCAGATAGCATGGATTTGATGATCATTTACCATGCCAATTGCCTTCCTCTGGTTCTGTGTAGTTATGAGAGATGTTTCCTCCCTCATTATGAATGGATAGTGAGGAGCCCTTTTCCTCTGAGATTCTAAAAGGGGGAGTTTATAGTCTTTGGGAGTTGCAATGAATTTCAACTCAACTGTAGGCTGCCTTCAGAAACTAAAGTAATTTAGCCACCTATCTCGGCTCATATGAAGAGTCACAAACTCATGCCCTCACAATTTCCCAAATTCGACTCTAAACAAATAGTCCCTTCCAACCTCAGACACTTACTAGATGTGTGACCCTAGTTATTCCATGCCTTCTTGTTCTCTCTGCCTCCTCATTTTCCTCATCTGTAAAATGGAGATAGTGATAGCACCTACCTCCTAGGATTATTGTGAGTATCAAATGAGATAAAGCACTTTGAAAACCTTAAAGTGCTATAAAAATGTAGTTGTAGTAGTGGCAGTAGTATTGCCATCATTATCATCATCATCGTTATAATTCTCTCTCTCTCTCTCTCTCTCTCTCTCTTTCACACACACACACACACACACACACACACACACACACACACACACACACCCTATTAAGAATTCCTGTTTTCAGTGATCACTGTGACAATATATATTCCTATGGTCAGCCTAAACTTAGCCTTCAGACAATAGACCATAGACAATCCATCATCAGGCTCATGGGAAAACAGTATCTGCAACTATATAGGCTGGATTTCTGAATAACCTTTGATGAAAGTAAAAGCCTTTCTTCCATTAGAATTCCCTCATGTTGATTCCATAGGTCAACAAATCTGAGGCTGGGTCCCTACCATGAAATACATATAAGGCATGCAACATTGGATCAAACTTTTGGAAATGGAAACTATATCATTTATTCATGGGCATTAATAGTTTTAATGGAGGAAGACCATTTTTTTCCCTACTCAAACAGATGTTTACCCTTAGCTGTGGAGTTGATATATCTTTAGCTGTAATATACATCTCTTCAAAGAACATGCTACAAGGGCTCTTCAAAAAATGTTTTCATTCCTTGCCTCTACCATATGATGTTTGAAGATTTTAATCAGGGTTCAGACTCAGTCCAACTCTGACTCTGTCTGACTGGGATTCTGTCTGGCCTGCTTGTCAGTGCAGGCCTCACAAGTGCTGGGGCTCCTTGGAAGTCAGCCCAATATGGTGAGCCTTTGATAAACTTTGTTTTTGCTTTGGCTGAGGGAGGGCTTGGGTAGGGTTCATTCAGCAGGACCTAGTATGTTGGTATTTTGGGGTCCCATGTACCCCAGATGACTTCATGTGGTTCCCAGACCTCAACACTACCGTAGACTGAGCACAGATAGTCCAGTGGGGAAACCTGCTTTTGTTGCCACAAGGAGAGTCACTGGTCCAAAGAGTGCCCCCTCCAGGGTGCCCTCCCCTCAGGGAGCTTCAGGAATCAAAGCCTCTGGAACCATGCCCATGTGACCAGAAGGGACAATGGAGGAAGGATTGTCCCCAAGATTGGAAAAGTGGTGGAGCCACCTCCAATACGCTGTACTCCAGTCTTCTCAAGACTTGGGACAACAGGAAAGTCTGGAGCTTGGCAGCACTCCCACTTTCTCCACCTCTCTTGTCAAGCCCTCAGAAAAAACTGAGGCTGAAGAAGATTTGAATTTAATTCATTCAGCAGGACCTGGCATGTTGGTATTTTGGAGTCTCCAGCACCCTGAACCCCAATAAATTCCAAAGTTCTTGAGAGAGACTTTGAGAATGTCCTTGCATTGCCTCTTCTGACCACTATGTGATCACCTGCCCCATATTATATCTCCTTTGACCAAGAATCTCTTCCACCAGGCTATTTCCCAAAGTGAAATGGCCCTCCTACAATTTCTGATCCACTTCTAAAACCAAACCAACAACTGAGGAATTCTATCATTGTTCCAGCTACTCTAATCTCTTTTTCTGGGAATGTACATTTTCAGGAATTCTGCTCTTTGACCAACTGGGAAACACATTTGCTGAAGAAATTCCCTTTCTCTGCAGAGAAAGTCAGACATTTGAACTCTCAAATGTGAGTTGCTCAAAAGGCTACCCAAGAAATCTCCAACTAGTAGGCTATATCTGGGACCATGTTACTGAAAAAGTCCCCTAACTCTAACTAGGAAGCTGTGGTTCAGGAGGTGCTGTTGGGTATGTTAGTACCACCTATGGAGAGATATGTACAAAGTTCCCAAGCAAAGGCTTACATTTTGTCTCTGACACATTTTACCGATATGACCTTGGCCAAGTGCTTTAAATTCTCTAGCTTTCATTTTCCTCATCTATAAAATTAAAGAGGTCAACTAAATGGCCTCTCAAATTTCTTTTGACTTTAATGAATAGTCCTATGACTATAGTAAACAGATCAAAGTGATCAAGGAACTCTTCTGATCAAAAGTTTTTTGAGCTAATAACAAGATATGGAAAACAAATGGAAATAATCACGAGAATAGAAATAATTCACATTCCTCTAGGACAGGACTTCCCAATTTTGTATGCATGCATCCAAAGGGGAATAGGAGAAGCTTGTTAAGGAAATATATGTAAAAATTTTTATTATCCAATTGGAATATTTCCCGATGTTTTAATACCACTCATTGTTACTCATTTCTGTGAACAAGGACTCTCAGCCTTATTTTCAATCAAATTCAAATTGCAAAAGAAAAACAAAAGATAATGACCATTGTAAGTGGATGATTCAGAAACTAAACAAAGAATAAAACCGTTGGTTGAAAGAAATGATTTCAATCAGCAAAACTTTTTTGAATATTAAACCGCTCATGATCAGTCTTGGCTGTGAATGACTGTCATCAAACAAATGAGAAAAAAGGAAGCAAGATGTATTGGAGAGAGAGTTGTACTTGGGACACCTAGGCAAAGATATGAGTTCAAATCTAGCCTTGGGTGCTCACTGACTGCTTTTGTAAAAGTACTTACTCTCCCAGTTGAGATTGCAAGTGCTTAATTTAGTAGCCCTTAATCATATATCTAGAGCTTGAAAGAATCTCAAAGTTGGTTCATTTTACAGAGGAGGAAAAATGAGACCCAGTAGGGTAAGGATCCTCTCTTTTCCTCTGTTTTCTCAGGTACAAGATGAAAATATTGAATGTGATGACCTTTACGGTCACTTCTGTCTCTAAAACTACACCTGAATGAACTTCCTATTGTTTTTCTTTTTTTTTTTTTAATGATATATACCTCTGAGAGGTAAAATTGCCCATTTACATTCTCCACTAGTCAGACCATATGATGTCAAAAGGTGAAAACACAGTACCTCACACATGGTCTACCTAGGGCAAAGTGAAATGGACTCACAGCCGTCTTGATTTTGGAAACTATTCTCGATGAGACCATAATCTCTCAAACAGATACTTATGTAGGTGAAAAGCCCCTTTTTATGCTTGGTACCCTAAGTCTGAAACTCAAAGAGTCATAGATGTAGAGTTGGAGGGGAATTTAGAGGTAACTGAGTCCAACTCCTCTTCATTTTACATATGAGGAAACTAAGTTACAGAGAATTAAATAAGTTACCCAGGACCAACAAGCAAGTAAATGTCTATGGTGACTCCAGTCTTACTATCTCTCTACTACATCATTATGTCAATCATTTCTCAGTTTAGTCTTAATTTTAAATCAGTAAATAGATCTCATCTCTTCATTTTTTCTTGTCATTTTCATCCTTATCTCTTACTTTCATATTTCTATACTGTATTTTAATTTTGCTTCTCTTCTTTTCCTCCTAGTGAAATGATATGGTATAGAAGAGATTCATGAGCATCTGAATAATGGGTATAAAATACTCATATGAACTTTTCAGTGGTATGATTTGGTAAGGACAGTGTTTTGTGCAAATCATAAAATGATAGAGAAATGTGAGGACCCAGGAGAAGTCCCTTTTCCTATGGTTGTGCTGAAGTTGCTCAGTGCCTCTTTGGGGATAAGAAATCTAATAGTTTGGGGCATAGGGGGTGGGTGTTGTATCCAGTTCACAAGTTCTGAAAGATAATCTAATACCTATGGTCATAATTACAAATTACAAGCATTGTGGGGGACAGAAGAAAAGAACATTTATCTGGGATCCTTGTGGTGGAGGGGATTGAGTGTGGCCAGAATGAGGCCAGCATTTGTCTGGGTTGGTCAGGACTGAACAGGGGCAGAACTGATGGTTGTGAAGGAAGCAAGGGATAGTGTTGCCTATGCCCTGTATATTTCCAGGTCACAGTGAGTCAGAAAACCTCTTCTGATGGAGGACAACTTGGGGGAAACATGATCCTAGTTGGCGATTTCTGTGTTCTGGCCTTAGACCAGAGCTCCAGTTATCCTACACTAGGTAGGGCTCTGCTAAGCCTATGATAAGGGATGCCTTTACTTCCTTTCAGGAAGTTTTCCTTAACTTAATTGGTGAGCACACTAGCACTTTCCATAACATCTGGTATTTCATGTAGGGCCAGACTGGCAATTTTGTTGTAGTCTAGTCATTTTAGTCATGTCTGACTCTCTGTGATCCATTTTGGGGTTTTCTTTGCAAAGACAGCAGAGTGGTTTGCCATTGCCTTCTCCAGCTCATTTTACAGATGACGAAACTGAAGCAAATCATATTAAGTAACCTGCCCAGGATCACAAAGATAATAAATGTCTGAGGTTAGGTTTGAACTCATGAAGTTAAGTCTTTCTGATTCCAAGACCAGTGCTCTCTCCACTGCACCATCCAGCTGCCCTCCAGCAACCTTACCACATTCAATCTACTTTATTTTTGCTTTCATGTTGTTTTTTTAAATCACAACAGAGATACTGGAAACTGTTTGCCTCGATAGGTCCCGAGTGTTCCCCACAACAAAACAGGCATTAGTAAGCAGGCTCTCGGTTGCTAGCTGAGATGACACTACAAAGGCAGCTTCTTCTGTAGCCTTAATGACATTAATTAAGGTGGGCTGACAAAGGGGAGAGAGGGTGACATGAGACTGATGAACATCCAGTGTCCAAGAGAACTGACCCTATTAAACTCTTATGGAAAAGAACTCATCTTACCTACTCTCCCCACAGATAACCCAGCAAAATCCATTGTGTTTTATTCACTTTCCATTCTAATCTAATTACATTTCTTTGTCTTTGGCTGAACATCATGCTAAGCAGGCCATTCTGGCTCTGGGACAAGGAACGAGGGGTTGGAAATTTGATTTGGAGTGAATATGCGTTTCATTAGAATTGGGATTAGGGACTGACCAATTCATTCCTATTCCTGAAAGCTGTGTGTGAATATGGATCTCAGCCTATAACAAATGGCACTTCCTTAGCACTTGTGTTCTGAAACCGTTTTCTTGGCAGATACCTTCCCCTTGCCTGAATTACTCTTCTGATCCCTGATCTGATCTTCTGAATCACCTGCACTCCTCACCCTCTTCCTCCTCCTCCTCGAAAATGAGGCTAAAAAGCAGAAGTCTCTGATTATTTGTACAGTCTCAGTGCATTATGATGGTGGAAAGGATTTCCTATAGGCAAAGTATCTGCTGCTGTAAATGCACTAAATGCAAATCATTCGAAAACCTTTGATTGCATCTCTAGACTATGCCTATAACATGCGCAGTCAGAGAGGTAAAATGCAGTTTATAACACACAGTCCAAATGTTCAGAAGATTCAGCACAGAAGAAAGCAATTTACCGTTAGCATTAAAGTTAATATCATTGAAAGCAAACCAAATGTTCTTACCCAGCAGAGCGTGGAAAATTCATCCTGTCTTGGTACCAGTCCCTGGTTTCAAATTAGTAGATATGTCTCAACTCTTTACTTTCTTTCTTTATCATTTTCTTCCTTATCTCTTATTTTTATATTTCAAAATTGTATTTTAATTTAGTTCCCCAACCCCCTCCTGGTGTAAAGACATGTGATAGAGGAGAGATTCAAGCACACTTAGTTGCTGGTCTAATCTTCTTCTGTTAAGGGAAATGAGAACTGTAATTGTAACTTGTTTCAAGAAGAATTTTTCCCTGCCATACATACCATCTGAGAAACTGTCTTCCTTGATAACTGAAATTCCATTGATATTAATAACAATAATAGATACGAAAAATCGGTACATGTCCATTTGTTATTTCGCCGTATTAGGGAATTTATATTGAGTTTAGAAGAGAAGGAAACTAAAGGATCAGTCACCTGGTTTTCATCCAATGGCTAATATGGTTGTGGGTTCTTTCATGGGTAGACAACTGCTTAAAGTGATAGAAAGTAAGAGGTTTGGGAGGAGAGGAGAGAAACTAGAATAACGTCTTAAGAGTGGTACGTACCAGGAAATAGACACATGGCGTCTGCCCTGCCCCCAGGAAGTAAAAGAGACTTCGGCCAGTCAGCAGGAGATTTCAAACCATTTCTCAGACACAAAGGCCACAGGAATTAGGTGTCGATCAGAAGAAGAAGGTCTGGAGCGAGCAGAAAAATAGGCTTGCGCGTGCTGATACATAACACACAATAGGCAAGCCAGGTCAGGCCTGCTTCAAAAAAAAGCAAAACTAGCTTCTTTAGAAGAAAGAAGGAAAAGAAAAATTCTCTCTAAAGTAATGCTTTGGATTGGCTCATTCATTGGCTTTTCTGAAACAAAGATATATCTTTTATTCCCCAACTAGAGGGTTATTCTGACCAGTGAGCTATTTCCCCTACAAATCTCAGTTAAAAAACTTGAAATAATAACAGGCTTAAAATCCCTGTGATATTTAGGATTCTATGTAGTAAGCCAGAAGGGTGGGTTCCACCAGAGTTATGTCCTCTTCCCAGTATTTCTGCTCATCAAATCTATTTTCTTTCTCAATTTGTACCTTAAGGAAAGACCAATGCCTCAGAAGTCTGGGACATAGAAGGAGCCTCAGATGGAAGCCAGTTGGCAAGCATTACTATGGCATATCACTTTTCATTGATATTTTTCCAAGGCCAATGAGGGGTGATATAGAGAAAGAGTCCAACAAAGCATTACCTTAGGTGCAGGGGAAAAGCAGTGAACCCTGTTCCAACCAATGTTTTTTTTTTTTTTCTCCCCTGTAGGAGATTCCAGACAAAACAGACCAGAGACATCTATGATGTGCTTGATGAAACATAGAAGTGAGAATGATAGTAGGACAGAAAGGACCCAAAAAGATCTACACCTCTCTTTCACATCCCATGAGACCCAGCATTAGTTGGCTGCAGTCCATGTCCAGATGAACACATACATACACACACACACAACACTCAATGAAATGGTTTGAAAATCCTTTTATTCTTTCAATTCTTTTATCTACTCAGCCCTCTGCAAGCCTAGAGAATTCAGGCTCCCAGGATTCCTGAAGGGAATTTCAAAAGATGTTGAGCAAAACAATGGATTAGGGGTTGCTGCTCCTTGGGTACCTATTCTGAGAAGAAAGATTTTATGTAATGAACATAATGGAGACTCCAACATGGAGAAAAACAGGAGAAAGAAGGCATGTGGCAAGAAGCCATTGAAAGAGGAAAAAAGAAAGGAGGGAGAGAAAATACTCATTTGAGTTGATTAGACAAAGAAACACATTGAACTATGGGACAATGGCAGCGGAATTCTCAAGCAATTAGTCCTGATGGCACCCTGGGACGATTTGCCTTTGGATGGAGAAACAATAGGATTTCAATCTATACATCACACCATTGACCATTTCCAAAGGGAGCATTTCCTGTTTTGTGCTGGAGGGTACTTTCCATAGCTATTGGGCTTCCCTGATTATGTTCATGCCCTAAACACCAGTCCTCTTAGTCTCAGTCAGTCTCTCTTTTGATTGACTATTAGCATGCTCTCTGTTGGGTACCCTAGACTCACGGGATCAAAATATTATATATTCAAAAATGGAAGAGACTTTAGGGGCCATTAAATCCAACTCCCTTATTTTATATATGAGGAAATAGACATTCAGAGAGATGGACTGACTTTCCTAGGGTTACATTCTAATAAGTGTCAGAGGTCAAATTTGAATCCAGGGCTTCCTAATTCAAAGTCCAATATTCTATCTACTATGCCCCCTTGCTGCCAGGATAACTAAATAAATTACTTCAGGCTATTTGCTTGTAATGACTATTTTAATCTGATTCTGGATAAATCTTTAGGTGTCAAATTCAGATCTATAATGAGGAAATATCAGTGAATTTTTCTGAGGTGACTAGGTGGCATATATTTTTGAAAGCATAAATAGAAGAAGTCAATAATAAATAGTAGCAACATTTAATAAAGATAGATCTAGGAAAGGAGTCTGGTGGGTACTTGGCATTTTAACTTTACCTGCTACTAACATTACATTGACAGGGACTCAGAGCTCCTAGTTCAGGGAATGGACAATAGCAATTTGTTGATATCCAGAAAGCCAATAAACCCAAGATGCCATTTGAACCTAGGGGATGGCAACAGTACACACTTTAAAGCTTCATACAGGAGAGTGCCAATGTGTTACATCTTTGGAAACTAGGAAGTGCTACATTATTGTCAATTTCTATTAATATCATTGCTACTATTATTTACAGTACACTTTCTAATCCTTTGAATCCAGAACAAAACTTCACTGATTAGAACTCTTGAGGGGAGAGGAGGGTACTAAGAGTAAGGACCTAACCATGTTTCTTATAGTTAACTCTATATGGAGTGCTTGGTAGTGGCTATTTGCCTAATTTACTTGTCTGTAAAACATGAACATGTGAATCACATTTTGGGAACACAAGCAAATCTTCATCTATATGGCATGGGATCTGTCACAAGTTTTGCAAAATTCAACTGTGCTTGCTCCAAGACTTAGCTTACCTGTTTCCATTAAAGGTGGTTTTATACTCCCCAGTTGGGTGCAAAGTCTCATCAGTATACACAGGTACTGAGGTCCTAACACACTCGTGTGAGCATTGCAAGGTTTCATTATAGGCGGTAAATATGTCCAAGTTGCTGGGCACCCGGGCAGGAGTGAAATCCGTCAGATTTTGGCAGCTCTCTTCTTGCTGATTGATTTTCCGTTGGTGGCTGTTTCTCCGCGTATTTCCACTTTGTGCACAGCTAAAGGAGAATGGTATGAAGTTGGGGATGTGGGATGCAGGATTGTGGGTTGAGAGGACAGGGAATGAGGGGGTAACAAAATATACAAAGACATGATCAACATTTGAACACAGGGCCTTCATTGCAAAGTATTAATTACAGATCATTTAATATTAAATTATAATTCCCAAGCTCTTCAAAAGGATCAATGACAATCAAGCAATCAGCTCACTTTATTTTTTTATATCAAATTTGAATTTTAAATGTGAGCCATTATGGCAGAGAGAATTATTGAGATGAGTGGTTTAGCCATGTTATCAGGAAGCTGGAGTTGTGTTTGCTCAAAGAGTGTCAGGAAGAACAATGACGTTAACACGCTTTCCCTTCCTGATGCCTCAGCGGGACAAATAATTGGGATAGATAACTAGCCACCAAATTAGGGATGATAGTTAAGAAACACTGGAGACAATATGAGAAGGGTTCAGCAATTCACTCTGGAAGCTCAAACAGACAGACAGAGAGAGAGAGAGATATGCATACATATATATATATATGTAAATTTGCATGTATATATAAATATATGTATTTATATGTATATACACTAGTATGTTTATGTGTATACCTGCATGCATAAGTGCATATACATACATTATATAAGTGTATAAAGGTATACATATATACTTTTGCATATGCATGTGCATGAACTTATATATCACATACACGTCCACATATGTATATTTGCATGAATATATATAAATATGTGCATGATTATGTATATACAAATGTGTATATACACAAATATGTGCATGATTGTGTATATACAAATGTGTATATACACAATCATGCACATATAATTTTGCATGCGTATATGTATATATGTTAATAAAATATATACACATGCCTGGGAGTACTTCCTATATCCCACTAGGCATAAGTGGTCATGCTCATCCCTAGGCACCAGTCTTCTTGTTCTATCTGTCAGCTTCTCTTGGGGGATGTTTTATAACTAGGGATGTTTTTATTTTTAGTCCAGAGCCCCCAAGTTCTACCAACATAGTATATGAAGAAAACCTGTATGATATATCTATATGACCTATGTGAATTATTAGGTCAGTCTTAGGATTTTGGAAAAGAAGTCAATCTTTACTCATAAAATGACAACTGATAGCCTTTTCTCTCTTTAGTGTCTTGAAACGAGAAGGGCTAAGAAAGAACTCAAAAGTTTCCCTGGTCTATGGAATGAAGTAGACAATTGGTGATGCAGTCTCCTTCACAGTATGTAATATCTGGAGCAAGACCAAGAAACAGCCAGTTTCACTAGTTTTGCCAGTGGGAAAATATCAATGACATCTGCCATTTTTCAGATATGTGTCATGTCTGAGAATCTGTCCATGGTGGTCTTCTCTGAGCAGCCCACAGTAGTGGTAAAAGGAGGATAAATGACTAGGGAGAAAATTGCCCTGTATAAGGTAATATGCTCAAATGGAATCCATCATAGGACATACTCTTCACTATTACACCCCTAGATCATAGGGTTAAAGTGTCTCATTTTATACATGAGGAGGGAGAGGTATTTTTTATACATAGAGGGAGAAATTGACTAGCCAAAATCAAAAAGAGGTATACAGCAGAGTCAGAAGTAGAACCCAAATCCTCTGATGGTAAGGACATTGCTCTTTCTGTTGGGTCACCTTGCCACCCCTCTCAGAAAAGCAGATGAATTTTCATCCATTCTGGAGTTCCCTAGGTTGATATTCTCCCCCTTCCCAATCCTGAGGTTATCTCCCCATTGCTTTGTAGGGACTTTCCAAAGAAACTTAAAGATGACACAGACAAATCTTCTTATGAAATTAGACTTCTCACCTCCATTTGAGTCTCACCTGAGTCCCACTGGAAATACCTTTTGGAGAAAGAACATTACTCTGGATACAGAGCAATGGATGCCACCTTGTGCTCACATATCAGAACACTCCCTCCACAGATCTGTAGAGCAAGGTGGACTCAAATCATCCCTAACTTGTCAATCTGACTGAACTCTATCTAACAGGCTCCATTAGACATATTTGTCTGGCTGCCCTTCATTTGCTTGTAGGCAATGCTCTGTGGGTACGGGGATTTTCTAAAAGTATCAGAGGTGGTTCTCTTGGCACCTTTGGGCTCTTTCTTACATACTCTGTGACTGTGATACCCTGGATATTTGGTATTGCCTTCTCTAATTCCATCAACTGAATAATCAACTAGCTTCCTTCCCATTCCCCTTACTTCAGGATTTGGATGCCCTCTGTGCCCACCATTCAGTATGCCTTTTAGATATCTGGAGATAGCAAGGGGCTCATTTAGGTACATTACACTACAACAGAATTGAGCTTTGAAGTGAGAATGGGAGCACATTTTCTGGAAGAATACCTACCTGCAAATTAGGGGTAGGGGGATATTAAAGGGACTTCCAAAGTGCCTTTGTGAAGAATGAGGTTACCCAGTGCTTCCCCAATTTCTCCACTAATGCAGGTGGTGACAGATACATAACACCCAGCAAATCTGACCTCAAAGTAGGCCAATTTCCACAAGAAAACAGGCAAAAACAGGCATGCCTGAAGCGAAGAACTAACCTATTTCACTATTTGCAGAGCTAATGTTGAAGGGAAAACCAGAGAGCAAATTAAACAAGCAAAGAGAATGAAATTATCCAAGGACCTACATGTTGTGGAAGGGGAGATAGGCTGGTTGAAGGGGAAGGGGAGCAGAGGGGATGGAATCCTATGTTAGGGGAATCTCAGTGAAAGTATGGCAACATTCACTAAAGGTTTGGAGAAGTTAAAAAAAAGGAAATAATAACCACTGCACTGGTAGGCTGGACTGGCTCTTGTTTTTACAAGTTGCTTTTGGATCACAGAAGAAGGTTTGGGAACACAAGCAGCGAGGCATCTGGGAAGCTATTTGAATATGGTTAGTGCTCAGCACAGCTCCTGATGAGGGAACCATGAGGCAGGGAGATTTGCCCTAAATAGCGGGTGCAGTTTCCAATACAATAGCTAGCCCAAGGAATCACAGCAGAGAAGGCCAGCAAGTTTAGATGCTGGGGAATCAGCTGGAAAGAATACTGTGACTTGGAAAAGAAAAATAATAATGGTAGTAGCAATAATGTCACTTGGCTTTTTTTCCCTAAATGCCATAATAGACAATGGAATAAATTATATTCTCATAGATCTGTAGCTAGAAGGAACTTTGGAAAATATCTAATCCATTCCCCTCATTTTACAAAGTAGGAAACTGAGGCTTAGAGAAGCAAAATGAAGTGCCCATGGTCACCCAGCCGATAACTTTCAGAGGAGAGATTTAAATTCAAGTCTTCCTTACCTCCAAATCCAGCACTCTTCAAACAACTGTTTAGCATACAATTTCCCCAAGGCCCAGGGCCTACAAAAATAGCCACCCTATCCTGCTTTACCCAAGTCAGAATGGTCCTTACCAATTTTTTAAGACAAGAGTTGTGATCAGAGCAGCTATAACCATGATGAGGGAGACAGTGATGGTTATTATCTGATGGACAGCCAGACCTGTAAAGAAAGAAAGAAAATGAGGGAAAGTGGAGATGGGGGGTGGAGGGCAGGAAAGAATATCCTTAAAATTAATGAGCAAAAAAGGAAGGGCAAACTTTTCAAAGTGAAAAAAGTATATTAATGTTAGTTGGTTAAAAAAGAAAATAAAATCACTGAGTATAATTCATGACCAGCCCTCCAATTTCTCTGAAATGATGACACATTGCATTTTAAAAAAGATGGCAGCCACCTCAGTGCTCACCTTTCTAGGACAAAACATTGGACACCTGCTGCATAAAGTTGGGATCAAAGACCCACAAAAGCCCCTGGGGAAGGTATGGTCTGCAGCCCCTTTGATTCCCACTAACTCTCCTTTTCCCAGAACCCAGCATTACAGTTCACATCACTTCTACTTTTTCTTCATCCCTTTCACTTTCTTCATCATTTTCCCATTTCCCATGAGATAGTAGAGTAGGGAGACCCTGGATTTTCAGTCGATCCCTCATTTCTAGCCCACTCTCTTCTTACTCAAATTCAGGCATAAGTAAAGGGCCAATCACTCAACAAATGTTTTCAAGTGCCTACTGTGTGTAAGTTGCTAGGTGCAGTATTAGGGAAACCATCCAATTAATATATCAGTGAGCATTTATTAAATGCTTGCTATACACTAAATGCTGGGATAAGTGATGAGAGACAGAGACAAAAGGGAGCTAACTCCCTACTCTCAAGGAGCTATGGTTTAAATAGAAGAGAGAACACACACATACATGCAAGGCATACATGCATACATAAACATCTACCTGTGCAGATACACATACATATGCATATACATATATATGTATGTACAGCAGATGGCACAGTGCCAGACTTGGAGCCAGGAAGACCAATCATCCTGAGTTCAAATTTGGCTTCAGACACCCACTAGCTGTGTGACCCTGGGCAAGTCACGTTACCCTGTTTGCCTCCATTTCCTCATCTATAAAGTGAGCTGGAGAAGGAAATGGCAAACCACTCCAATATCTTTGCCAAGAATGGGTCATGGAGGGGCAGACGCAACTGAGAACAACTGAACAACAACACATATATATCACATCCTTCTCTGACTATTCACATACATATATACATGCACCCACACACCCACAGTATCCAAAGAAAAGTGGGTTCAATTTTATAGTACATTGGCAAAAAAGTTGGTTTGTAATTATATTTTGTACTCTAGGGAACTGAGGAGCAGTCTTAGCTCAGGGGATGTTGTGCTATATGCTGTTGGGTGGTAACACACTGCTAGTTTGAAGACATGGAGACAGAAAGAAAGACAGAGAGAGATAGAGACGGAGAGAGAAAGGAAAGCAAAGCAAAGAGAGAACGGGACAGTGGGGTAGGGAGGGAGGGAGAAAGGAAAGAAAAAGTTACATATAAGATTAATATAAGGCAGATATATGTTGACCTCAGCTGAGAAGATAATAGTAGTTGGGAGGATCATAAAAAGATCTCCTGGGGATACAAAGATAAAAAAAGAAACAGTCCTTGTCTATATGGAACTTACATTCTACCAGAATGAAGGGATAGGACCAAATGAATCAATTCAAAGCATATACAAAGTAATATGAAGGAAAAGAGAACCTTGAGAACTTCAGGACTCTATGAGGAGATCTATGGAAAGTTCCACCATATCTACGGTGGACAATAGGGTTAGAGGGTCATGAAAGGAGGAGGAAATTTTTTTACAGTGAAAGGACTTCCAAGTGCTGTGAGTTACCTTTTCTTTTTGCCACATATTCTCTGAGCTTGAATCCATTTTTTCCTTCAACACTGCATGTATTATTTTGGGAGAGTGAATATATTTATTTTTGGGGAGGGATATTTTGAATAAACCACAGAATGGTATAGTTAATATATCACCCTAGAATACATATATTTCTAAAAGCCAATTGATTGATTACTTTATATATCAAATGATTATCATTAGGGGAAGTACACTAATGGGGGCTCTTAAGCTATGTTGTTTGACAGCTCCTATCCCCCCCCAAAATTAAGATGTCCCTAGGAACCTGTGGGGGAAAAGTAGCCAGCTTCTCTCTGGGCTTCAGTTTTCAAATCTATATGGGGTCAGGGAGAATGAACACCAGAGCCCATGGTGTACTAGCATTCAAGCATATCAATAACTTCCACATAGATGAGGGATTAGAGTTATATTGTTTGGCCCCCGAGGGAAAAAATAGAAGCACTGGGTGGAAACTGCAAAAAAAGTTACATTTAAGCTTGAAGTCAGGAAAACAAAACAAAATTAAGAATTAGTGCTATCCCAAAGTATTTAGGAAGGGGCTTCCCTGAAAGGTAATGAGATTTTCCCTTTTAAAGGTCTTCCAATCATTTATTAAGTAATTGAGATTCTTTTATGGGTATATGTTAACATGTAAGAACACCAAAATCTCTTGTATTTCCATAATTCTGTGACTCTGATCTGGGATCCTATGAATAAAAATTCAGAGCTGAAAGGTACCTTAGAGACCCTCAAACTCGGCTTTCACATTTTAAAATGAGGAAACTGAGGTTAGAAAAATTAAGTGATTTTCCCAGGGTTACACAACTAGTGTAACCAGATTGTCCCTGGTGGGTTGATGGTGAAGATATTGATGATGACACAACAATAAGAAGGAGGACATCTATTTTATAATACTTGAAGGTTTGCAAAGTGGTTTACATATCCAGAGGATTCCCCAAATTATTGTGCAACTAGAATATAAAGCTTAAAACTGCACAAAGTCTTTTGGGACATGCTGCATTATCATACGTGATCTTCATAAGACTTCCAGGAGATAGAGGTTATCATTATCCCATTTTATAGAAAATTAGGGTTAGAGAGAAAGGAAGTGTCTTGTTTAGTGTCACATTACTACTAAGCATCTGAGGCAAGATTTGAACTCAGGTCTACTTAGCTTCAATTTCAGCACGATACTTTGATACTTTATCTACTTCACAGATGTGTCATGAAACTTCAGCAGAAGGGGGCATTTAAGGAATGATTTGGTTCTAAAATGGATCATTCTGCCAAAAAGTCTAAACCTGAAGTATAGAGAGTAGCTCTTTCCTCCTCAGCAGCCTTGCTTTCATCTTAACCCATCATATACCTAAAACCATGCCCCCAAAACCTTCTGATTTTCTTATTAGGGAGACCTTTTAATCAACTATTGATCACAAGCACTTCTTTCCTGTCAGACTACAGATAGAAATTCTCTTGGTTTACTTGTAAGGAAGAAAAAAAAATTTTGACACACTCAAAATTTGAGCGAAATCTAAGGAGACAAAAATTAATAGGAATAAACATAAAGTCTAAAACTTGGAGATTAAAAAAAAAATAATCTTAGAAGTACAAGATGGGGGCCAATTTTTCTGACAATGGCCCGGGGCAGGGGTGGGGAACTTGTGGTGAACTTGTGGCCTTAGGTCACATGTGGCCCTCTAGCTCCTCAAGTGTTGCTCTTTGACAAATCCAAACTTGAACCCTTGGGGGTTAAGAAGGACTGCTATAGAAATTATATGTCACCAGTGTAATAAGGCAGCCAAGAATATTGAGAGGGAGTTTTATTGGGAAACACATCATCCAGATCCAGGGAGACAATATACCGACAGTATTCCAAATCACTTTTGGAGTACCATGCCTGGTTCTGATGGGGTTCAGACTCTGGGCGCCTCCTTGAGCTCCCCTTGAATCTTCCCATTTAATCTGGACTTTCTTACTCAAATCTAATCTTCCTATTTTTTCTGGCAGTCAGGAAGCCCAGGGGCTTTTCATTATCATTTCAGGTCTCTTGCACTCCCCACCCTTGATCCCATCAAAACCCCATTCCTCAGGTTGCCATCAAGATCTGTATCCATTCCCATACTGCCCCTATCAAGATCTCTGGATTGCCCCACCTGCTTCCCGCCCAAAACCTCCATTGTCTGATATCTCCTGATAGCCTCCAGCTGTTTCCAGCCTTTGACCCTCCTTGGACTTCTCCTCAAGACCCTTCCTAAACCCCTCCTCCCACCACCCTGGAATACCAGACCAAGCCCCCCACATTCCTCCTATACTCTTTTCTGTATTTAAGTTCCATCTTGCCTCCATGAAGGCGCTCAGATCCAATCCAGCTCAGACTCTTGTCTAGATGAGATTCTATCTGGCCTGCTTGTGAATACAAGTGTTACAAATACTTAGGCTCCTTAAGAGGCAACCCAATTAGGCGAATCCTTAATAAACTTTGTTTTCTTTGGCCTTAAGAAGGCTTGAGTCGAATTCATTCAAGCACAACCCGGACTGTCCGTATTTTGGGGTTCACCCATCACCCAACAGACCTCATCTGTTCTAGGGTTGGAGCTCTAGTCAGGGTACTGATAAGCTGGAAAACATGGAGATGAAGATGACTAGGATGGGGAAGGGAATTGAGATAATTTCATAGAAACCATAGTTGAAAGAACTAAGGGCAGGGGAGATAATTATTCTGAAGAAAAGAAGATTTAAGGTAGCATGTGATATCTACCTACCACTATTTGATGTCATCTGTTAAATGGGAACATTAACATTACTGGCTTCATAGCATTGTTGTGGATGCCACTAGAAGGATCCAAGTGAAGTGCAAGGATAACCTTAGGTGTACCTTTTTAATATCATCACCCAGTGAAATGCCGGTGACATAGTGCGGACTTCAGCATGCTCTTTGGATGGAAATGAGTCAGGAATTATTTTAAAATTTTGGAACACTACATAAATATGAGCTATCATATCATATTGTGATGTAAATTGTACAAGATAACTTCAGAGAAGGTCTACCTAAATTGGTTAACGCATATTAATTGTCCTAGCATAGCGCTTCCCATTTACTGGGGAAATAACAAATGCTTGAATTAAATTGTTGAATTAAAAAAAAAATGCAATCTATTGTGGATATGGAAGAGAATGGGAAGACAATGATTTTTTTTTTTTGCATTTGTATTGCTGGCATCTAGCACTATTCTCCCCACATAATAGATATTTAATGAAGGCTTGTTGAATTGAAATGAATAGCTAGAGGGACAGAGGCTGCCTGAACTCTTTACAGTTATCCCTTTCACATTGTGTGGGGGAGGGTTAGTATCCCATGATCTGGAAAATCCAAGTGAAATTTTTGGCCCTCCCTTCACACCAGAGAAGAAGTCTAAATTATTATGGCATTAAAAACTAAAATATGCTGATATGATACAATTATATATACATACATACACATATAAATATATAAGCATATGTAGGTATATATATAAACATACATGTACATACACATATGCATACATATAGATATATACACATGCATACATGTATATGTGTATGCATATATGTGTATATATAAATATACATATACATACATACATATATATATATAGCATCTCTAAACTTTTTCTGTGTCAACTGCTGACCTTTGCATGTAGCCTATGGCTTCTACCAAACTCCCCCCAAATTCCCATTTAATTTCTTATGCTAACTCATGATATATGGAAACTGCGATGGAGAAAATTTCAATGCAGGAGGGATAACTGTAGTGTATTGCAGTAGGAATACTTTTTAGATAAGGAACAGACTAGGTAATCACTACCAAAGCCCCTTCCAACTCTGAAGTTGTATAACCTATGATTTATGATGTCTCCTAAAGACACCCTTTGCATCAAGGCAACATTCTACCACCAATTTCCCTTCCTTACAAGTGTCTGAGCTTGCCATGGTAATTTTTTTTTTTTTTTTGGTTTTGGTTTTGTTTCTGTGATGGGCTGTTTGTGCATCTGTTTGCCCAATATACGTATGTATTTCCTGATGGCAGATTTCATCCCAAAATGACTTTGCTGGCTATCTCCCAAAGATACAATGTCGCAAACAGATGCTAACTCTTCATTGGATATCATCTGATGGGGAGAAATTGTTAATAAATAATTAAGAGTTGGCATGACCATCAGATAAGTTTAATTCTTTTCCCTCTCCCATAAGCTTTTGTTGTATTTGGTAAGGGATTTCCATCTTGAGCCTAGAAGAAAAATACTGCTTTCCAAAAGAATAGGAGCTAACATAGAAATGCCATTTGCATGTAGAGCTGGTATTCAAAAGCTTAAGTTTTTGGGTGATTGCAGATAAAAACATTTGGGGAGAACTAGAGGTTGACTGTAGCCTCTAGTTGAATGCACATATACATCCCCAATGTCTCTCTGTCTCTGTCTCCCTGTCTCTGTCTCTCTCTTTGTCTCTGTGTGTGCATGTCTGTCTCTGTCTCTCTCTCTTTTTGTCTGTCTCTCTGTCTCTGTCTCTGTCTCTCTCTGTCTCTCTCTCTTTCTCTGTCTTTCCCTCATTCTCTCCCTCTCTTATTTCTCACTTCAGTAGATTGGAAACTCCTTGAGGCCAGAGACTCTTTTATTTGAGTCTTGATATCCTCAGCAAGTGCCCAGTGCCCAAGGGGTTTAATGAATGTCTTTTGAATAGAATAGAACTGAATTGAGTTCATGGAATTTAAAATATTATGTAAAGATGAATTGTTATATCAATAGAAATTTATGTTGTAAAATAGATTTTATTGGTAGAGAGATTCTTCCCTATTTGGTTAATGCATATTAATTGAAGTCCTCCCTTAAGCCCAACATTGAGTTACCTAGCACAGGGTCTGCCATATAGGAGAGATATAACAAATGCTTGAATTGAATTGTTCAATCAAAAAAAAATGTAATCTATGGTGAGTACATAGGGAGAATGTGACAATGGTAGAAGTCCCAGAATTATGAAAGTTCAGATTGGAAGTACCTCCACAACCCTATATTCCAACCTATACCTCCATAAACATCCCTATTATGACATGCCTCTGAGAACAGGAAGACCTGGGTTCAGATTCCACTGCTGACACATATTGGTTGGGTGACCCTAGATAAGTCTCTTAACCTCTCAATGATCTAGATAAGTCTCTAAGACTGTAAGATGAAGCCTAGGTAGCAACCTACAGTGTTAGATGGAGTTTCCTCATTAGGGAGTTCTTTATAAACATCTCCAGTCCCCATCAGTATAGCATGCTCTACTTACATAGAAGAACTACTGGGCATTTTGTAGATAAAATATAAAATCACTTTTCCCATGTGACTAGCACTGTGCTGGTATAGTGTCTGATGTATCGTAGATGCTTGCAGAAACGCCTATTTATTGGTTGATTCGTTGTTACTTTGGGAAATTTTGTGGGGGATCCATACACATAGATATTATAAACATGCAAGCATACACATACATATACATACATATAAATTCATATACATATATACATAAACATACACAAACATCTCTACCCAAAATGCCTATTAATCAGTCAGCATTTATCCAGTCATCTACAATAAATCAGGCATTGTGCTGACTGAATGCTAGGCACATAGGAAGAGAAAAATTAAAATATATTCCCTGACCTTCTACCAACAAGCCTAGTACAATTGTCTTTCTATATAATATAATAACATTTATAAGGGGTTCTGAAGTTTGTAAACCATTTCTACTTCAGTTCCATTGAACAAAGCATGTAGAAGTTACACCACATACCTGGCATTGTCTTAGGCACTGGGGCCATGGTAAAAAATGAAGCAATTCATGCATATAAATCACTTACATCCTATGACATTTGAAATAGTATTATGAAGTATGCAGTACATTATTGCCACCATTTTACAGATGAGGTAAATGAGACTCTGAAAAATCAAAGATTTAGAG
This sequence comes from Bettongia penicillata ogilbyi, assembly GCA_023548195.1. Classification (NCBI taxonomy): domain Eukaryota; kingdom Metazoa; phylum Chordata; class Mammalia; order Diprotodontia; family Potoroidae; genus Bettongia; species Bettongia penicillata. The sequence goes on along the minus strand of JAJHZJ010000161.1, from coordinate 2,841,581 downwards.
TTAGAATGAACCTTAAAGATCATCTCATCTAACTATATTATTTTACACCTGGGGAAACTGAGCCCCAAATAGGTTAAATAATTTCCTCAAGGTATCACTGGTAATATGGGGCAGAGCTGGGATTTGAACTTTCTGGTACATGAGGATTTTCCAAGATCACATAGTTAATTAGCACCCAGGTCTCCTGACTTGAGTCAAGAATCAATCTCCTATGCCTGGCAATCTTTTTCAACTGATAAGTCAATCGATAAGCATACATTAAGTGCCTGCTATATTTCAATCACTGTGCTAAGCCTTAGGGATATACAAAGAGGGAAGGGTAGTACCTACCCTCAAAGAACTCACAATCTAATGGAAACATGAATTTTGAATGATAATTAGCAGAAAGAAATCCCAGTCTTCAATGGTAGATAAATCATCTTATATGGTTTTTACCAAGGTAGCTAAAGAAATGATCAAGTGATTTAAGCATGTCATCTTACTAGCTTCCAAATTCCATCATATCATGAACATTATATTATCTACACTGGATATCTCTGTGCTTAAATCAATGCTCCAGGAACAGTATGTGCTTAATACATGTTTGTTGGATGGAATTAGTGATTTTTTTAAAATGATATACAATACATAAAAGCCTTTTGAGCTCTAAAGACAGATTTTTTTTTTCCATATAAGAGCTTTGTCCCCCCTTTCCCCTTAAGGACTATCCCTTTCCTTTTAGCAATTTAGAGAAATGGTGTGCCAATCAATTCAATTCATTAAGCATTTATTCTATAATGGCTAGGTGTAAGGCACTGTGCTAAATGTTGGAGATACAAAGAGAAAATTTAAAATAGTCCTCTGCCATCAAGAAACTTACATTCTATGGTGGAGGTAGAACATATAAATAGGTGATGTAATTTTAAGATGAAGAAATATTAATATCCAGAGGAATCATGAAAGTCTTATCTTAGGAGAGGATCTATGCACTGATTATAGAAGGAAGCAAAGGAATCAGTCAGTCAGTCAAGGAGCATTGATTAAGTGTTTATAGTGTCTGACTGTGTGTTAAGATCTGGGAATGTAACAAAAGTGGGGAAAAAAATCATTTAAGAAGTAACCTCTAAGAAGTAGAGAGGAAGGAAAGCTGATGAAAGAAAGACATTTCCATTTTTTTTCTGCCATCCTTTCCCATCCTATCAGAAAGTATATACGTGGGTATGTCTGTTAAGAGTGTTGAGGAGATTGGCTGATGAATGCCATCACTTAAGGCATTTATAATATGCCCTGTCTGATTCTACTTTGCAAGAGATTTAGTGAGCCTGTTTCTTGTCACTTTGGAGCATGAAAAGGTACCCTCTGACAATGAGATGACCAAAAAACCCTTTAACTGGCTACTGAGCCAGAACTGAGAAGGCTCATGCAGGCAATCCTCCACTCTTTTCTCTGATAGGTTTTTGAAGATGAATTACTCTGGGCAGGGTATATAGGGCAACATATTTGGATCCCTTATTTCCATACCCAGCTGCCATGTTTCTGAGAACATATGACATATCTGTAACATATTTCTTTTCTTTCTGATATTAGGTCAATGGGTATCCTGAGATTGTAGTGCCCAGGAAACCAGTAGGAGCATCAAAACCATCTGAGATCCCAAAGGAAACAGAGTCTAAGAGTTGGTGGAAGTATCAGCTGTGTTTGCTGAGTATTGTAGAAATCCTAAAGACTGACTTTTTGGACCCATCCCAGCAAGGAAGTGGACACCTGAGCAAAGGGTCCATTTGAATACCCATAGGCCATTCATCAGAAGTGCATTCCTTAAATTGAGAAAACTAGGGGGTTGTTTTGTAGCAATATTTTAACTTCCGGTCAACTATCCCCAGGGACCAAATAGGTTTATTGAGGGAAGACTTCACCTCATGGTTTGGAAAGGGAAAAGATAGTTATTCTATTTCAGATCTTGTTATACCTTCTCAGTAGACATGCAAATGTTATTGATATTGATCAATTAATCTTGGGGAAATGCTAACTGGCTAAATGATTTTGGAAAGCACACTAGTGGGGGCTCATGAATGACTATATTAAAAACTCCATCCCTTCAAAATTATTCCCCTAGAACCTTGATGGGAACAGCAGTCAATGGCCCTCTGAGGACCCAAACCACCAGTGACAATTGATAGGAAAAATGAGCCCACAGAAGGTGCTATGCATGAATTTACTTAAAGTGATGAACTAGGTTATGTTTTCAGTTGCTAGCTAAGATACACTCTTCCCAGGTTACCCAAAATGGAGCTCTAGAATAAATGAAACAAATTAAATGCTGAAACGGATGGATCAAATAACACTTTTAACAAGACTGATTAATTTGAACATTCCCAACACTATTTTTAGGAGGTAGACTGTATGTATTTATGTGTGTGTGTGTGTGTGTGTATGTAGATGTGCTCTCTTTTCCATCTTGAGGATGAATCAATCAAAAATTAAATAAACATGTATTTATTAAGTACCTAGAGAGTACCTGGAATTGTGCTGAGGATAACAAAATTAAAATAATCCCTGACCTCAAAAAGCATGTCTTTTACTGAGACAGGAATGGAATCACACCAATGTCAGGCATGGTCCAATAAGATTATGTGCAAGAAAAGGAATAGCTGAGAAGTACATACTTCCAAATCTCAGGTGGTAAGGACTAGACAAGCAGTTTGATTTATTTGTGAGAACTTGGATTTGATGATAAAAAACATCCATTAAGTTAGCTCCTACACTCATGTTTCTTTACCTACACCAAAGCTATTACCTTTTGTACCTTCTTACCCTTAGAATGTTAGCTAATTGAGCATATATGGATCATTTTATTTTTCATATATTTTTTTTTTTATCCTCAGTGCCTACTAGCACAATATCTGGCACAGAATAAGTGCTTAATGACTGCCTGTTCATTGATTGGTTGATTCTTACTTATAGCATCCATTCCTAACGCATACTCAGGTGCTCCAAAGACACAGGAACTCAATAATCATTGAAATTTGATGGCCATAAAAATATCGTTGGTAGAGAGAGGATAACTCAGAGGACAACTTACCCACCCCTCTCTTTTTCTATAGATTATTAAACTGAGACCCAGAGGGGTGAAGAAGTGACTTGTCTAACAATACATTGGGAATAAGTATCCTGGAACAAAGATTTGAACTCGACTTCTGGTTTCAAATCCAACCTTCTGTCCTATCTCTTGACTAGCATTGATCTACATTGTCTCTGTCTATTGTCAATGTCCTAAATTGTAAAGTCTTCTGTCAAAGGGCCCTTGATCAAGAAGTATTCCTGATATTGGGAAGTGAGGTAGAGATTACCAAATTAATTTTTTCAGAGATTGATATCATTCTTCAAGTGGAGGTTGAATGATGACTTGCAGGATGTTATGCAATGAGTATTCTTTTGGGAATTTTGGCTAGACTAGATGTCTACTGAGATGCTTTATAACAGTAAAATTCTGTCAATATCATTCATCAATTTTTTCTTGTTACTTTCATTCATTTTTTCTTCATTCTATTCTCCAGAAACACACAACTCTCACACAGGGCAACTTTTCAAGTAGTTGGTGACAGGTATCATGTTTGTCTGCCTGTCCCCTTTAATCCCTCTATCTTTTCTGTTTTAGACCAAATACTCTTAGAACTTTAAACTGTCCCCAAGGTGACCTGAACTTGAGCCCCTCCAGCAATTCTAGATGCCTTCCTTTGAAGTTTCTGTAGCTCATCGTTGTCCTTCTTAAACTGTGGTTCTCTGAAAGGAGCACAGTAATCCAGAAATAATCTAATGAAGACATAGTAGAGAGGGATTGTCACCTCCTCATTCCTAGAAGGACTAAAGAAGATATATAACCTAAAGGAAATGTCATGTTTTAAGGTCCAAGGTATAGAGTTTCCTCAGTGAAGAGTGAGCTCATGTATTTTGTTTTTCCACAATATCAGCAGGAATTAAATAATCCTCTGACCTTGTCAAGGGCATTATCTTGCAAAGGGTAAGTTGCCCTCAACTTGGTTTATCCTGTCTGCCAAGATGATTTTACTGGGGTGTGGCTGATGTGCACATTACAGATTATTGGAGCCACAAGTGAGAGGTGGGTGAGAGGTGGACACCAAAGATCGATGAGCAGCCCTGCAAAAGGTTTGGCAAGCTTTCACACCCAGAGGTGCTACTTCTCCCTAAACATTCCATAACTGACCCTATGAATTGGGGGATGTTTACCCAAAGAATGTAAAGATTTCCTTTACAGAATGGGTGGATGAAGGCAACTGAAGCAGGCACTATGGAGTGCTTAGAGCTTGGTCAGACATTGAAGATGCCAAGGTCATCTACTGCATCTTGAGCCATCTCCAGTGACCTTGACTTTCATATTGCCACTGAACTTTAATGAATCACAAAAGTGAGTTGAGCTGACAATTTTGTGCAATTCTGCTTCATTTAAATATAATTCACAAGTAAGTCAAGATATCACCTTGTGAAATCATTGCTCCTCTTTGAAATGGAAAGAGGAACATTTTGGAACAATGACAACTGGCAGTTGACAACAGTGTCAAGTAAGGAGACAAGATCAAAGGACCACAAGATTAGACCTGGAAGTGACTTTAGAAATAATCTTCTCTAAATCCTTCATATTTCAGATGTGAAAACTGAGACCTTTGAAAATAAAAAGACTTGTTCAAGGTCACACAACTAATAAATGGAAAGGCTGGGATTTGAACCCTTATTCACTGAGTACTATTTTGGAGCACTTTCCACAGTACTGTGCCATACATTCCAGACTCAAGGCCAATGTAACATCACATTCTTCAAGCCTTAAGGAATCAGAACCAAAAATCATATATTTAAACTTTGGAAGAGATGTCAGAGGTCATCTACCCTAAAACCTTCATTTTTTACAGATGAGGAAACTCATCTGTAAAGGGAAATTAAGTGACTTACTCATGGTTACATGGGTAACAAATGGAAGGACTGGTATTTGAACCCGTATTCACTGATTCCAAAATCAGAGTGCTTTCAAATGTAGCATGCCCTTCTCTGTGTACTCATTTAAGTTAAAACAATGACAAAAATCAACAAAATAAATACTTCTAGAACCAAGGTCAATGTGGAATTGCAGTTTTTTAACTACTTTGAAGTTCAGGCAAAATATTAGATTTTGGAACTGTGCCATGGGGATTCTCTTTCCTTTCCCTGACAAAGATCATCCATCCCATTTATTTAGGGGGCCTTTTTGCTTCTGGTAATTGTCATTGTAAACTAACGCGTCCGAGACTCAGCCATCATATGTATAATGAAAAATTATACTTGGGATAATGGATGGGGACAGGCAGATTACCGAGTTGTGCATCAATCATTAGGGTTTTATGGTTATGTTTGTGATGCTTTGTAATGAGATCAGACCCTGAAGATTGATGGAGAAATTGGTCATCCATCTCAGAGCTTGGGCAAAGTTTCATTTGACCAGGCTGAACCAAACAAGGAATGCTATCCATTGTTACAAAGAATAAATAGTAAAATAATTTAAAAAATAACACTTTAGGGGTATCTGTATATAGATATAGATATGAAATGTACCTATCTATCAAAACACACACACACACACACACACACACACACACACACGGACATATAGACTTTCACAGTTATTCTTTAGTTGTTTCAGTCATGACTCTTTGTGACCCCATTTGGGTTTTTCTTGGCAAAGATATTGAAATGCTTTGCCATTTCCTTCTCCAGCTTTTTGTTTTTCTTTTCGCAGTTGAGGAACTAAGGCAACCAGGTTTAAGTGACTTGTCCAGAGTTACATAGCTAGTAAGTGTCTGTGCCTGGATTTGAATTCAGGTCTTCCTGATTCCAGGCTCAGTCCTCTATCCACTATGCCATATAGCTTCCCCATGTGGACTTCAGAGAAAGATGATTTCTTTTTTGGAGGATTTAACCCCTAAAATCTATGCTAGCTCTACTTTTGTCTGCATAGAAAAGGCATGAGAAATTATGCATTGTGGTGCCAATCTTTTTGCGGCAGCAGGCTATAGGTATTGTCGAGCATATAAAATAGTAAATATCAAATCTATTCCTCCTTATTTTTCAGAAGAAGATAAGTTCATTGATCACAGTGGTACAGTGGTTGGAGGGTGAGGCTGATGACTTTGTGCAGTTCTGCCCCACTTAAATCTAATTCACATGAATGTCGGGATACCGCCACCATTATGTCCTTGGTCTTCTTTGAAAATAACAAAAACAAAGCACTAGACCTGGGGTAAGGAAGCTCTGAGTTCAAATTTGGCCTAAGATTTACTAGTTGTATGGTCTTGGGCAAGTCTCTTAATCTCTACTTGTCTCACTTTCCTCATCAGTAACATGGGGATAATAAAAGTATCGACCTGCCAGGGTTGTTATGTTATGACATAATTATAAAGTTTTTTATCACAGTGCCTAGTAACTACTAAGTCCTACATAAATGTTAGGTGCTATTGCTATTAGAGTGCTTGGCCCAGTGTCTGGAACATACTAAGTGCTACATAAATTTTATTTATTTTATTATTATTGCTATTATTATTAAGGATCATGCTATCCATTACACCAAGTCTCCCATCAAATTAATTCAATACGCATTTATCAACCATCTGCTATTTATATCACCAGTTCCTAGGACTCTACACAGTGTACATGTTTGATAAATGCACAATGAAATGAAATGAATCTCATTAGAGAAGTGATAATGGTATAATGGATAGCATGCTGAACCATGAATCAGAAAGACTGTAGTTGAAATTCCACAGCTCGTACTTACTGGTCATGTGGCCATGGGCAGAGCACTTATTTAACCCTTCTGCTTTTAGTTTTCTCATCTTTGAAATGGGGATATTCATATCAGAATTCCTGACTCTGAGAGATTGTTATAGCACAGTGGATAGAGAACTGCCATTGGCAAGAGGAAGCCCTTGGTTCAAGACCCATCTCTGGGTCTTGATAGCTTTTGGCTGTGAATGTGGATGAATCACAAGCACGCAGTTTCCTAGGCAATTCTCTGAAATTGTAAGTTACAGAAAAGTTGCTGATCTGCATTGATACGGGAAGTTTCTTCATCTGAGAATTCCTCAAGTTAGTGACATTTTAAGCTAAATCTCTAACTTCTTACTTTATAGGGCCATTGTGAATGGTAAAGCAAGTAAACATTTGTAGAGTGCCTTCTATGTGTTGGCAATAAGCTAAGCACTTAGGGTATGGTGATAAATTCTTCAATCAAGATCTTTCTTCAAGGAATTCACATTCTAACAGAGCCTATATAGGTAGATAGAGAAATGATATAGACAGGTAAAGGTGAATATAAATATACACACACATACATACATGTGTATATATGCACACACATTTACATATATGTGAGCATGTATGTATTTCATATATGTATGTGCATATATATTATATAGATGCTAGTCAATCTATATTATAGATATATAGATATATACAACAGCTATCCTATTAATAACAGGATTGATATTACAGAAATGGTAGATAATGGATACATATATATGTGTGTATGTATATATATATATACATATACATACATGTAACTACATAATCACAGATGTAGGGCAGTTAGTTGACACAGTAAATAGAGTGCCTGGGCCTGGAAGCAGGAAGATGCATCTCCCTGAGTTCAAATCCATCCTCGGACTATCCTGGGCCATCTCCAGTAGTCCTGATGAATATGCGGCCACTGGGCCCAGATGGCTCAGGAGAAGAAAGTGAGGTTAGTGACTTTGTACAGCCCTCCCTCACTCAAGTCAATCAACTGCAAGTCATGTCATCATCATCATTTTCCTGACATCATGGTCCTCTTCAAGAATGAAGGATAAACATAACAGCATTACTAGCTGTGTGATCCTGGGCAAGTCACTTAACCCTGGTTGCCTTAGTTTCTCAGCTGCAAAAAGAAAAACAAAAAACAAAGAAGGAAATGGCAAAGCAATCTAATATCTTTGCCAAGAAAACCCCCAATGGGGTCACAAAAAGTCAGACATAACTGAAAACAACAACATAGACATTAGAAATATAAATCAAAAATAGATATAGAAATGATAGATAGATGAGTAAAAGGTAATTTTGGGAAGGAGAATATTAGGGGCAGGGGAGTCAAAAAAACCTTCACATAAAAGTTAGTGTTTGAACTTAATCTTGAAGGAAACTAGAGATTCTAAGGAGAATTAAGTGATAAGCAAAGCTCAAGACAGTACAAAAATGTTGAGTTATTATTAAAAGCTCCACTAACACTAGTTCTTATTACTGCTGTTCTCCTACAAAGAGCCTGGCAAAGCTCACAACAATCCCTTTTGAACACAGCCAGCAGACAGTCTCCGGTCTTCATGGTAGCAGTATTTCAAAGTTGTTCTATACGTTTCCTCTCTCTGAATGCTGCCAATGTATCTTCTAAATCTGGCATGCTCACAGAAGAAATGCCACTAGCACTTTGCCTCCTCTGTCATTGGGGAATAAGAGTAGGCACACAGAACTGTGTGATTGCCTAAATGGAAGATCAGAGACTTTCAGAAGGTGAATCTGAAGGTCCATCCGACGGAGGGGCTTGGAGCCAGAATGCCAACAGGGGAAGATCTCCCTTTATCACAAGGCTAATTGGAACTGCTCCTTGTTCAGGATCCTATTATCAACAAAGTGGAGTTCCCAGCAGAATTCATTACTTTGGCATTTCACTGGAATTGACTTCACCCCTAGTGTGGCATGATAGGACATGAGAGAGCCAGTATTAATTAGACAAATTAATATGGTGATTCTAGTTCAAGAAGCAAAGGTAACCCTTTAGAATCTTTTGTGAGTTCTTCCATATATAATCTACGTGTTCCTGAATGAATTACCTAACCTCTCACTGCCCTGGCTATTGTCTAAGATTCTACTGACTTTACAAGTAGATTAAAAGGCTAGAGCTGGAAATGAACTGTAGAAGGCATCTAGTTGAACTCTCCTATTGAACAGATGAGGAAATTCAGGGTCATAGAAGATAAATGACTTGTTCAGGGTCACACTGTGGCGGAAGAGTCAAAACTTGAATCTAGACCTGACATTCATTTTACCATGTTTCTAGCAATGTTATGATGCTTCTTTTTATTTGACTGATCAAATTATTATTATAAGGATTAATCTCCCTTAACAAAGATATTGGATAAAGAATTGAGTACGTAGAATAAGTATACATATGTCATACATTATATTTGTATATGAGAAATAGAGAGACACAGTGGACAGAAGACTGGTCTTGGAAGGAGAACTTCAGGTTCAAGCCCAAGTTCTTCGACGTACAAGTTTGTTGTTTTAACTTTTCAGAAATTTTCTAAGACAATAATGTGAAGAAAAGCCCTTGCCTATATTGTTAGAGGCATTTCTTCACTGGTACATCCCTACCCTAATGAAATCATAGATTTAGAGAAAAAATACATGGAAGTTTATATGTTTAATACAGAGCTACAGATACAGAAAGTACAGAAATGGATATAGTTATCAATATGAATATAGATAGAGATACAGGTTAGTTGCTGTATTCCTTAGTCATTCTCTTAGCGATCCCATGAACCATAGAATGCCAGGCTTTTCCAACCTCTACTGTCTATCTAAGTCTGTTGAAACTCCTGTTCATTGCTTCCATGACACTATCTATTCATATCATCCTCTGCCATCCTCTTCCCCTTTTGCTTTCAATCTTTCCCAACATCAGGGTCTTTGCCAATGAGTCTCATCTTCTTATTATGCTTAAGCTTCAGGTTTAGTATTTATTTGACTTTCCACTGAATAGTCTGAATTAATTTCTTTATATATTGACTAATTAGATCTCCTTGTTGTCCAAGGGACACTCAAAAGTCTTCTCCAGCACCATTAGAGACAGATGAAAAAACATAGCATCAGACTATGTTGCAAACAGTCAAATGACTTAGATCCGAATTTTGCCTCTGGTGTTTACTATGATATCTTGGAAAGTCACTTAATTTCCCTAGGGCTAAGTTTCCTCCTCAAAAATGAAGGAATTGGACTAGAATGGCCTCTGAAGTCTATTATAGCTCTAGATCTGTGATATTACATGTTTATTCAGTCAGGGAAGAGGATCCTGGCTTTCGATTTTATGTTAGTTAATTCCTAGCATGGAAAATCTCAGCTGCTGTTCAGCCATTTTTCAATCATGTCCAACTCTTTGCCACCCAGCTGATGATATAAAATCACCACCATCAAAGACTATAGTCATTTAATGAATATGATGAGTCAATAATTATGTTTTATAATATGTAAGATACTATATATACTCACATATATACATACATATACATATAATATATATGTATACATATAATATACATATCCACATCCACACACACACACACATACACATTGATAGATGGACAGATAGTCTGCCGACATGCATTCATCCACATAGGCACTTTTATTTCCTTATGGACTGGAAATGTGTAAGGGCAACTAAAGTAGGATCTTTGTTGTTTTTGTTTTAGTAAAATCAAGTGCCTCTGATTGAATCTTGCCTTTATCAAGAGTCTTTACTAGGAGTAAAGTACAGAAACAAGAGTTTCTTTAACTAGAAAGGGTATATGTATTTGTGTTGTTAATGTGATTAAAGATCTTCCTCACCATGGGCCTGCCCTTTAAGCGGGAGTTTGATAAAGGAAGATTTATAGGAACACCCACAGCTTTTGTTAATGAAGCATTGATTCTCAAGGATTGGAATGCCCTTTGACTCTAAAAAAGGTATGAATACTTGGAGGGTAAGGTTTTACTTTTGGCTTAGTTTTTGGAAGAAAGTTTGTGTGCCAGATGAAACTCTGGGAAGCCACTAAGCAGCTCCCCGGCTTTGAAAACCCAGATGTTGTTGTTTCTCTCTGGAAACGATGTTCAGATAGTTGGACCTATCTGTTGATTTGAGATATATGTATTGCTTATGTCAGATAGTTTGGAAGTACTGTCTGTTGACTTCCTGAGCTAAGTGAATGATATATGTACTTGATTAAAGTTGCCTTTCTTTCAGAAAAGTAGATCAAAGAACCTGTTATAGTAGTCCCCCCTGTGTATGATGAGGTGTTTATTGATAAAAAATGTCATGCATCAATTCAGATTATTAACTAATATATACATTATAGTCTTATACTCTTGCCTAAGGATGCTAAGATATATGTATATATGTTTATGTGGGTGCATATAATGTATGGATCTCAAATGTATACGTAGGTACAGTTTTCTGTTAGAAGGTGAAGAAATGTGACTGGAAAATAAGAATGTTGAAAGGGGCAGGATTAGAAGTAATAGAATTGAAAGGGAAAGGTGTCTCAGAGATCACCTGATCCAGTCTTCTCATATTTAACATGGAGAAATAATCTTCAAGAAGTGAAGAAGTTTTTCAAAAGCAAGGGAGTGATTTGTTCAAGGAAACACAGATCAATGCAGTCAATTCAGGATTCAAACCTAGTTCTATTGCCATTACATCATGTGGAAAATTAGTCAAAATGACATGTATAGGAAAATTAAGCCAAGTAAATGGATCTATCAGATGTTTATTATATGTAAAGCAGATCAGAGGTCAAGTATGGGGAATCACAGAAGGTAAGAAGAGTCAAATATCTTTAGAGAAACAGTATCAGGAATCTAGGAAGTCTAAGAATTAATTCAAGTATCATTAATCAGAGGTCCATCCTGACCCCAAGGTAAATAACTACTTCTATTTGCATTATATCACTTTATGTTCTTATGAAGGGACAAAAAGATCTATGCCTGAGGTCAGAAAAATATCAGTTAATAAGCAAACATTAAGTGTTTACTATGTGACACTGTTAACTGCTTGGGATATACGGAAAAAACCCAGAACAATCCCTGCTCTTAAGAAGCTTATACTCTAATAAAAGACAGAACCTTCCAGCTACAGTTTTGTTCTGATGCATGCAGATAGAAAGTTGCAATCCAAGACACTCTTTTAGCATCAAAACAAAACAAACAAACAAAAATGCGTGATTCTTGGACCTCTTCTGTGAGGAATAAATCATTTGTTGTTGCTCTAAAGACTTAGATTCCATAATAAAATTCTTACTATGTGATAATCTCTCCCATAATACTGAGGTCTTGGGTTCTAAGATCATTGACTCAATCCCCAAAGACAAGGCGAATTTCATCATTAAGATCCACTTGATTTTTTTTGTCCTGTGTTCTGTTACTTATTGTCACAGAAATAGTGTCGAGCAGTTTATAAATGTGCTTCTCTGATAAGGTCGAGAAATAAATAGTAATTTTTTCTACTTTGCATGAAGGGAAAGAAGGGACCTAGGGAAATGAGTTTGGGATTCTGTAAATTTCTAACTCATCTTATCCCATTTGAAAATAATTGTCCCAGTGATTACCCTATAGTGTCTTGTAGAAAAAAGAGTCAGAGAGATTTGGTTCCTGAACTATCGGGCTCTAGCTGTGATGACTGGATCTTAGATCTAGATATAGTTGGAACCTTTCAGGTTATTTAAATCTACCCCCTTATTTGACAGAGGAGAAAACTGAAGCCTAGGGGGTGAAAATCTTTGCCCAGGGTGACACATGTGGTAAGTGGTAGAGCTGGGATTCGAACCCAGGCTCTCTGAACTGGAAATAAAGAACTTTTATTACCACTCTTCGTTATTGTTCAGTCATTCTAGTCATGGTGAAGTCTTCTTGAACCCATTTGGGTTTTCTTGGCAAAGATACTGGAATGGTTTGCCATTTCCATCTCCAACTTATTTTTAAGATGAAAGAACTGAGATAAACAGGATTAAGTGATTTGCCCAGGGTGATACAGCTAGAGTCTGAGACTAACTGAACCCAGGAAGATGAGTCTTCCTGACTTTGGACCATGTTCTCTGTCCACAGCACCTCCTACCTGTTCTACAACTTTAAGATACATAAATTAATTACTCAACTCTTTCTATATGCCATACTACGTAGGACTTTGGATTTTTTTTTTACCACATCATTCTTCTAGAGATATGAATTATACCTTTCCCCTTTTGTCTAAACATAATTGAGTTGATACCTCTTTTTGGATCATAAACTATACATTTCTTCCCATGAAAGAAAAAAGTCTATCTTTCCTCTAATATCATCACATTCTTTGCTGTTTATCCTAGATCTATTTATAAACTTCAGGGAATCTTTAATAGTCTAAGTCTCAACACCTTACAAATGAGTTATCAGTACCCTAAGACTTTGGCATTTAATGGTTGGAGAGATTTTGGAGATCAACTAATCTGCTTGTTTTATTTTATTGATAAAGAAAGTGAGGATAAGACACATGGAGTGACATACAGGATCTTGAACAGTGCTTGACATGTAGCAGATAAAGAATAAATGATCATTTACATGACTCATCATTCTTGAGATAAACAGATAATTCCAGGATTTGAATCTGGTCCTTCCAGTTTATTATCTAGTGGTCTTTTACTCTTCTAGGTAACCAGTCAAACCTAATCATGCTAGTCTCAGGCTTCAGGAAAGGTCAGGTGTAGGCTTTGAGAGTTCACTTACTTTCACCAAATGTCTTTCATACCTGACATTCACTGTTTCCTCTGCCTCTTAGAATCTCTAGATTCTTTGCAGCCCACTATTTGGCATTTGTTGTGTTTAACTATGCATAATGTTTACAAGAATTTTATGTGTATGTGTGTGGTGGGGGTTGTTGTTGGGTAGGGGCATAAAGGAGAAAAAAAGTAGGTTTAACAGGAAAAAAAAACTTTACAAAAAGAATGATTTCCTTCAAAACTCAGTTTAAATGTCATCCATCCTTTATATTTAGCCATGATCCCCATAGTGCCTAGTGATTCCCACCAAAAATTGCCTGATTTTTTTTTTAGTATTAAGTGGCCATCTAGTCTGAGTCTTTACTTTGTTTAACAGGAAACTGAGGCCAATGGAAGTGAAAGGATTTATCCAAGGTCACATAGGTAATAATCATTAGAAAAAAGAATTCAAACTAAAGTCTTCTGATTGAAGAATCAGTGATTTCCTTGGTACCATGCTGCCTATTTTATTTCTTTTGTATGTAATCCATATACATATAATATTATATTGCATATACATATTAGATAATATATATATTAAATAGACATATATGTATGTGTATATTTGTGTGTTTATGTATATGCCTTTTCTTCTTTTAGGAATGTAAGCTCATTGAAGGCAGAAATTAGTTTACTTTTTTTGCCTCCCCAGTGTCTAGTATAGGACCTGGTACTTAATGCTTGTTGACCGATCAATGCCCAGGAGCATATTTCCCACTTATAAAAATATTAGATATGAACTTAAAGAGTCTGCTTCATTTTTGACTTTGTAGTCTCAGGCTCTAGCATAATGTCTAGCGCATATTAGGTACTTTGTTTATTTTTCTTGATAGCTGATCATAACACTATTGCCTTTGAACTAATCCCTGAAAAATCATTTCACCAAAAACTGTGTTTCCACAGAAATTTGCAACAAATTAGCAGATTTTACATGTGCTATATGCTAACCATAAGCAGAAACAATAATACAGACAGAGACTCTTGGGAGTTCTGTGGCACTCTGGCATGTTTGAGTAGGAGGACATAGATCAGAAATTTTGCAAATTTGAATGATTGACTCTCTCTCTTGAGTTCCTACACCTACTTTCTATATTTCTGTTTCTCTTTTCTTCTATCCTCTTCTGCACACCCTTTAATAATGCAAAAATTCTTGGTAAGAAAAAAAAGAACTTTGTCTAATAATGCCAAGATGGATTTGGAAATGTTTCAATCTATTCAAAGAATTAATGCAGAAACTGGGGTGAGGAGCTTTGCACACACGAACCAAAACCCAGGGCATCTGGTCCCTAACAATGGTACTGAAGCTTGGAAAGTACCTAAAGCTAACTGTATCCATGAAGGTTTCCCTAGACTATAGATCCTTAAACAGAAGTAACACCAACTGTGTGCAGGCCGATTTAAAAAAGTGAGAGACCATCATCACTAGACAACAGAACCCTACTCTCAGCATCTTCCCCTACTGGGTTGGCAGATCCAGGAGACCAGCCATACTCAGGGAAGAACACAAAGTGCCAGTGGACTTTCCAGATGAAACCAAGTGAAGATAATGTCACCTATGAGGAGAGAAAGGTTCCAATACAGCTGGAATGCCTCAGTGGTCTGACACCTCCATAAAGAGTATAGAGTTTAGAGTTGGAAGGAGACAGAGACCATAGGATCAGAGTTTTTGAGCTGGAAAACACAAAGTTTTCCATAGGAGTGTGACCAGGATCAGAAAATTAACTAACCAACCGATAGAAACAGAGAGACAGAGAGATATTGTCAAAGGCAGAAAGATGATATTCCCTCTATAATTTGCCCTCGATGAAACACATCTGAAGAAGGTGTTCAGTCATAGGCACCATATTTTTGGAAGAACAATGATGTAGCTACAGAGTTTCAGAGCAGAACAGACTTTCTGAATTAATTAAATAAATAAGTGACAATGATGATGTTGAATATAATTTTAAAGTTTACAAAGAACTTTACAAACATCAATCTATTTTATCCTCATAACATTCTTATCTGTTTTAATTATTTCAAAGATGAAGAGATCGATGTAAAGGTTTTTGCCCAAGGTCATATATCAAGTAAGTATCTGAGGCCAAATGTGAATTCAAGTCTTCCTGATTTCATGCCCAGTGTACTGCCTAGTTTAATGTACTACTAGGTTGCCTCTTTACAAGGAACCTGAAATCTATTCCAACTCATACTAATACAGAAATCTTTCTACAACATATTGACAAGTAGTCAACCAATCTTTGCCTAAATGCTTCTAATATAAGGGAACTCAATGACTGTGTTGGAAGTCCATTACACGTTTAATGAACTGTCACTATTAGGCAATTTTTCTTGATGCCAAACCTAAATTTTCCTCTTTGAACCTTTCATTCATTGATTCAGGTTCTTCTATTTAGGGGCATCCAGAATTTAAAGACGTGTCATGGTCACTTTGAGTTTTCTCTTTTTGCATGCTAAATACCCCCAAGTTATTCAATCAAACAAGTCATGAAGTAAAGGGCTTTTGTCATACTGGTCACACTCCTCTACATATTCTTCAACTTCTCAATGATTTTCCTAAAATGTGGTACCTATAAGTGAGTTCAGTCCTTTAGATGGACTCAAATAGTACTCAAAACCAGCCTCAGACACTTAATAGCTATATGACCACTGGAACGTCACTTAACCCTGTTTGCCCCGGTTTCCTCATTTGTCAAATGAGCTGGAGAAGGAAATGGCAAACCACTCTAGCATCTTTGCCAAGAAAATCCAAAAATGGGTAAAGAAATGTCAGACACAACTGGAAACAACTAAGTAACATGGAGTTAGATACAACGGAATCATCATCTCCTTTTTGATGGAAGCTATGTCTCTCTTAACATAGCTCCAGATCCAATTGCCTTTTCTCAGTTACCATATCAGAGATTAAGCTGAGGTGTTATGAAACTCAAATGAGATAATGAATGGAAAATATTTTGAAAACCTTCAAGCACTATATGTAATTTCATTTCCAGCATTATCGTCATCACATTCACAATCATCATCTCCTCCTTCTCCTTCTCCTTCTCCTCCTGCTCCTCCTTTTCCTTCTCATTATGATTTTATTATGGTAACCAGGGGTCCAATCTGGTGATAAAATAATTCCCTGAACCTTCCAGACTCTTGTTGAGCTCAAGCAAAAATAAGGGATGTGTTGGTAAATGGTAAATGTTTAACAACTAGATTATGTGAGGGGAAATGCATACATACTTGCAAGTCTAATTGCATTATTAATACTTTCTCAAGTCTAAATAATCAACAAGTCAATAAATCAAGGCCTGCTTTTGGGGAGATATAACAAGAAACTCTCACAAACTTTAGAGCTGTATCAGAAGCACACCCCTCTTGCACCTTCTATCCACTTAAACTCATAGATCTTTTCTTTTTTTCAGATATACTGCTAGCCATGTGCCCTTCTTTTTAAATTTGTGAATCTGTTTTAGGAAACCCAGCGGAAGACTCTCCATTCATCCGTGAAATCTCATCTTATTTGATTTGATTCAATGTTTTGGCCTATCAAGATATTCAAGTTGAATATTGAATCTTTCAAATAGTGCATTAATGGTCCTGCTTGGCTTGGTGTCACCTTAGTATTTCACTAGGAGGCTGCTCTGCTTTTATACAAATCATCAGGAAATTATAAACAGCTCAGAGCCAAGCAGAAACCCACTAATTCATCATTTTGTTAATACATCTGGATATAGACATAAAACAGCCAATTTTAAAGTAGATTTAAAGATTGCTGGGCCTAGAATCAGGAAGACCTGGGATGAAATTCCCCCTCAGCTATTTACTAAATATATTTAGTAATAAGATAAGATAAGATAAGATATCTGAATCTTAAGTAAGATATTTAAACTCTCCCAGCCTTAGTCACCCTAACTGTAAAATGGGGATCAAAACAGTACCTGATTCACAGGGTACTTGTGAGAATCAAAGAAAATAACCTATTTAAATTTCTTTGAAGATATTAAAAATGAGATTTGAATACTAGTTTACTATTTGATGTAATAATTGACAACATTTACTCCTTCCTTGGATTTTACATCCTGTGAACTTTTAGGAGAATCTGCTACTGCATATCTTCCTTTATTGAAGTTACTCTGCATGGCACCTTAGCTTAGAGGATATATGTCAGAAACATGGTATAGTAGATAAAATCCTGAACTGATGTGAAGCCAAGCAAAGTAGGATCTTTTTGCTTTTTTATTTATACCAAGAAGTATAATGCCTCTGAATAATGTGATTGAGGAGGATCTTTCTCACCTATTGTTGGGCCTGCCCATTGAGGGAAGCTTGATTAGGTGACTTGTTTTGTAGGAAGGTTCCAAGTACCTTTCATTTTTTTCTATTGAGGCACTGGGTCAGAGGGTCATGCCCTCTGACTCTGAAAAGCATATAAAGTCTCTGAGAGTGGGGTTTGGGACTTTGGGACTTACTGACCAGTGTTTGTTTGGCCAGTAGAAGACTCTGGGGAGTCCCTAAGGAGTACCCCCAACTTTGAAAATTCAGATGTTGGTGCTTCCCTCTCTGGAAACTATGATCAGACAGTTGGACCTGTCTGTTGATTTGCGATATATGTATTGATCATGATTTGACAAAGGAAGGCATATCTGTTGATCTTTGATTTTTCTGTATTTTCTAAGCAATTCAGAGTGCTGACTACCCAGAACTAGGTGAATGATACATGTGCTTGGTTAAAGGAATAACACATGTGCTTGATTAAAGTGATTGTAAACCCCTCAAAAGTTGCCTTTCCTTTTATGAATGAAGATCTAAGAACTTGTGATAGCAGTTCCTGCCTCATGTATGTTGGGGTACTTACTGATACAACTGAGAGTCAACACAACCTAGGATTAAATCCTGCTTCAGACCCACACTAGCTGTGTGAGCAAGAACAACTGACTTAATCTCTATGAGCACCAGTTTCTTAATTTGGAAAATAAGGATAAACATGCTTCCTCTACCTACCCAGGAATTGTAAAGCTTGGATGAGACAATGATTATTAGGTACATGGTAAACTCTAAAAAGTCACATAAAAGCCAGCTGTTATTAACTAAGAAAAATAGATAAATGTGGCAGAGAGGGAAATTTAGTCTTGCTATAAAGAAAACTTTGTTCACATCTATAGTTAACCAAAATTGCAATGGGATGCTTTGGCAAATAGTAAATTCTTCCATCATTGGAGGTCTTCAGGCCAAGACTGGACAATTACATGTTACATATGTTATAAGGGGCATTCTTGTTCAGGTTCCAGTTGGAGTAAGTCATCTCTAGGGCTTTTTCTTCAACTCTGAGGATTGTAAAAATTTTTCTTTTCTTTTTTAGTCTTTTGGGTTTAGGGTCTCCGTTAAAGAAACATTCCAGAACTTTTTACCTCACTTTCAATTGAATAGTAAGTTCAGTCAGAAAGTATCAGTGTTGCATTCAAGCAAAGTTAATAATCATTTATCAAGGACCTATTATGAGCCAGGCAGTGTGTGAAGTGCTGGAGATATAAGACAGTAGCAGCTCCCTGCCCATAGGGAGCTAATAATCTTATGGGGGGAAGGGCAACATAAAACAGCTGTGCATACTGAGCACAAACATTGGAAATAGTCATCAGAGGGCAGTTTAAATAGAGAATGTGGTGAAAGTCTTATTGTGGTTTCAAGTTATTAAAGTTGTTTCAAAGATGTAAAATTGTTCTCAAATTAGACACTCCACATATAGAAATTAAGTCAACTCAAATCAACAAGCATTTGTAAATTACTTATGCTACACTGCGCTAAGCAGGGAAAATAGAAATATAAGCAGATAATACATAATCCCTGCCTTCAAGGAATTTATATTCTAATAGAAGAAGACAATGAATAAAGAAGAGCTGAAAAGAGGGTGATGAAAGGGAGATCATAGAGAAATTTTTTTGAGTAGTTTGCAAAAAAATGAAATTATGGATGGTCTCGCTATTATCTTGAAAATGGAGGTACTGGAAATAGGAGAAGACAACCCAGGAGATCCTGACTCATTTGAAATCCAGTGCAAGCCAAGACAAAATGGAAAATAATAGATAGATATTTAGAGAGATAGATAATAGAGACAGATGATAACTGAGTATGTATATATATGTATAAGTGAATGGATAGATGAATAGAGAGATCAAAGGATGAATAGACAGAGAGATGAGAGATGGACTGATAGAGGCAGATGAATAGTTCCTACCTGAAAATTACTTTAATGGGGATATCATCCCATCATTGTTGGTATTGTTTCCAATGCTGCAGATCATAACCCATATTTACATCTGCCTTACATAGTTATTTTTCCTTTCCTCACAATCATTTTCAACAGGATATGTACCTACTGTGCTAGGACCTTCTTTATCTTCTCTTTTGAGGAGGAGAAGAAGGGGAAGGGGAAGGAGGAGAAAGCAGTGTAATCTATGCTAGTAGAAGAAGAAGAAGAAGAAGAAGAAGAAGAAGAAGAAGAAGAAGAAGAAGAAGAAGAAGAAGAAGAAGAAGAAGAAGAAGAAGAAGAAGAAGAAGAAGAAGAAGAAGAAGAAGAAGGAGGAGGAGGAGGAGGAGGAGGAGGAGGAGGAGGAGGAAGGAAAGTAAAAGGAGGAAGAAAAGATGATGACTCTGCTGCTGACAACTTATATTTATAACATTCTTTAATTTTGTAAAGCACTCAGGATACTTAGTGTCCTGTCCTTCCTTTTATTTTTGTGATAGTCCTGTGAAGAAGGTGCTAATATTACCCAAACCACAGGAACAAAGGAGAATTTCAGGAGACATCTGGGACCATCTAGTTCAACCTACTCATTCTGAAGCTAACGAAACTTTGACAACCAAAGCTTAAGTGACTTGCCCAGGGTACTTCAGCTTGTGTCAGAGGCTAGATTTGAACTCAAGTCTTCCTGACTCCAGGACCAGTCCTCTATCCACTGTGTCATAATACATGACTCCCTTGGACATAAGCTCTCTCTCTCTCTCCCTCACTCTCGCCCTATGGACAAGCCTATTTACTTTTAAAAGGTTGTGTGCCATAGTAGAGCGTTGGACTTGTAGTAAGAATGATTTGGATTCCAATCTTACCTTATTTATTAGCTTTGTGAACCTAGGGATATCCAGCTTTCTCAGTCTCAAACACCTCAACTCTAAAATGAAGTAGAATGAACCCAAGGACCTCTATGTCCTTGAATATCTTCCAATTCTAAATAGATGACGTTATGATGACATACTCCCTTGATGACATCCTTTAAACTTTTTATTCTCTGTAATTCTTTGTTAGCAATGCTTTGCCCATCACTCACACCCACTCTGACCTACTCCATTGCCCTTTGAGGGAGTTTCAATTTCATTGCTTAGGAGACTCTATTACTACTTACTTGCTAAGGAGACTATATCACTACTTGATTTGCAACCACATAATAATCCCAGAAGAATATTGGTATTTGAAAGATGGGCCTTTTTTCAAGAAAAGAATTTAGAAGCATTAAAATAACTTCGCAAACTCACTAAAGGCAATGCAGCCTGCCTTCCTCCTCCCATTCAATTCTGGGCCCAGCACTCCACAGCATAATGGTGCAGCAGATAGTAACTGAATGAATAAAGTTAGGAATCATTACAATCAAATCATACATGAGTCACAAAATAAATGGAAGCCATAAAAAGTTGAAAGCCACAGTCTAAGGAGTTTGTGATGACTTAAAAAGTAGACAAAAGTAAAGGCACAGATTTTCATCTAGGACATGAGATAACTGGGAAGAATCATGAATAAAGCCCTGGAATCAGGGAAACTGGGTTCAAATCCTACCTCAGGGTTATGCAAACTGTATGACCCTGGACAAATCCTTGGGCTTCAGTTTCCTCTTCTGTAAAATGAGAGGATTGAACTAAATGCCCTTCATCATATCTTCAAACTCTAAAAATCTTTGATTTATGTTCAGGGACTGCGGTGTGTGGGGTGAGTTTTTGTTATACATTGAGGGTACGAGGACAGATAGTGCATAGCCCCTGACAACTGTTCCTGGAGATATGAGTGGTTATGGGCTAGTATCAGTATGAAAAGAGGAAAACTGGTAACCTGCTGTTTGTTTATGAATGCATTTTATGTATATTGCATATCTTCAGAATGATGCACTGGGCTTAGTTTTGGGGGTCCAGGATTGGATCACGGCTCTGATACTGACTGTCAATGTACTTCCCAATCTCTAAGCATCACTTAAAAGTCAGCTGGATTAAATAAATTAAATTTGAATTTTCCTTTCATCTATTGTTACCCAGTATTCCCTTCTTACATCTGATCAAAAGGAAAACAAAGGGAGGCAAGTGTCTATGTCATGTCACTGGCTAGTTTAACTTAACTAGTAAAATTAGTTAATGAGTTCATAGTTACTAGTTAATTAGTTCATAGAATCATAGATTTATTACTGAAAAGAATCTCAGAAGTCATTTAGGCCACCACCCATTTTATAGATGAGGAAATTCAAGCCAAAAGGTGAAATTGTTTGTCTAAAGTCTAAAGTCATACAGGTACTAAGAGGGTTGGAGAGATTCAAACTCAGATCCTCTGACTCATGAGTGACTGTTGTCTTCACAATCTCATATTGCTTTACGCATTTTTAAACAAGTCAGCTGATATAGCAACCAATTAAAACTATGGCTGACTGTCCTGAGGTGTACTGATAGATAGTTCAACTCTCCAGGTCACTGGCAGAAAGAAAAAGTGGGAGAAATATCCTATCTATTATTTTGTACCCTATAACTATTTCAAGGGACGCATAAATGCAAAATTTCAGCATATCACCCAGATTGGAGAGATAGCAAATGGGAGTTTCTCATTCCCTTTTTGCCAAACCACCTGATGAGTGGAGAAACAAATCATATCTGATTATGCTCAGTCTTTTTTTGTTGCAGTCCAGATGTTTCAGACTTAACTGAAACCAAAGCACTCTGATACAATTATTTTGCAGCTTCTAAAATATTTGCAGCTTCTTTGCACCTTATGTTCCTTCTAAAATAAGGTTTCTTAATATTTTGGTATGTCATGGATCCCTTTAGTATTCATCAGAATTCTGGTGAATCCTACGGATCCCTTCTCATGATCATATATATATATATATATATATATATATATATATATATATATATATATATATATATATGTATGTGTGTGTGTATGTATATATATATACATATATATGTATGTATATATAAAATACAGAAAGTAAAATATATAAGATTATAAAAGAAGCCAATTACATTGACTTGTAGTTATCACAATATTTTGGGGGAAATGGACTCTAGGTTAAGATGCTGTTCTAAAAGTGGTCTTTCCTGCCTCTTCCTGTTTGTTCATTTTTTGTCTCCTGACAGACATTTACTGTCTGTCTTCAATTCAATAAACATTATTAAAAGCCTTTATAATTAAAAAAAAAAAAAAAAGTGTCCCTGACACTATACTAGGTGCTGTGGAAAAGGAAAGAATAAAAAAAAGTCTTCAAGAATTTCTCATTCTATTGATGGGATAGAATAAATAGATGGTACAGAAACAGAGAAATGGATAGATAGACATATGGATAGATACAGCTATAGATATGCAGAGATGGAGGGAAGGAAGAAAAGGAGGAGGGGAAGAGAGAGATACAGAGATGGGAAGGAAGGAAGGAAGGAAGGAAGGAAGGAAGGAAGGAAGGAAGGAAGGAAGGAAGGAAGGAAGGAAGGAAGGAAGGAAGGAAGGAAGGAAGGAAGGTAGATAGATAGACAGATAGATAGAAGAGTAATAGGATAGACACATTGAGAGAAGTCGGCATGTTCAAAATAATTACAAAGCAATTTCTGTTCTCAGCACAGATATGTCCTTTTATGCTCTCAGAATCTTGCCTCTCTTGATGAAGGAATGGATTGAGGGGAGGAAGGTTGTTCTGAGCTTCAGGCACTCATAAGGGAATGACCCACTTCTCTTTTTTCACTTCAAATTCAATTCAGATATTGTAACAAAAGAGATGCTCCTGCTACAATGAGCTTTGGGAAAATGGAGTCATGAAAGAGGCTGAGATGGTGTGTAGATCTCGAATGTGACTTCATATGGTTTATGGTGGAGAGGAGGGCTCTCTGACTGAAAGGAGCCCCTTACTCTGTGCACATGTACAAGCCAAGCCATGTGGTGGGATAGCCGGCAAACTGACAGAGAGAAGGATCTGGGCCCATGTCTCTGGCAGCTGCCTCGGCTGTTACCATATTAATCACCAGCAGTGCCAGCTTCAATCAGCAGGGCAGATTCTATTTTTAACCTCTGCTTAGCAGGTTGTTTCATTCACGTTTTTTACTATGGGAAGATTTGCCCTCCAGGAAAGCAGGGCAACATTCCCTTCATGCTATGATGACCATATTTTGCAGAAAAAAAAAAATTAGGACACATGGTCAATTGATTTTTGCCCTGCTGCTAGCATTCTGTGGCTTTTATTCTGGCTCACATAGCCTAATGTTTTCGGGCTTTACAACTGGCGAGTTCACAAGCCACATAACACAGTTGTAACTATATGTGATATCATGCTAGTGGACTCACATTCGCCTGAGGCATCAAGGTACTTCCTCTGGAATCAATTCAGCATAATTCAATGAACTTTTACCAAGCATCTACCAAGGACAAAGGCCTAGTTTCCTGGCTTTATATCCCTCCAACTACCTAATAAGGTGTCACCCAGTACAAACTTTTCCATAAATTCAACCATGGCAGAGGTCCAGAGATCAAACTCATCTTTAAATAGGACAATTCTCAACTCTAGCCATTCATTAACAAGTCAACTTTGCTGATGATTCCAGGGAACCTTTAGAATCTGAAGTTCCTTCAATTTCTGGTTCGTGAAACCTTTTACCTGCCTTTTATTAATATCAATTTCCCTTAATTCTTATGAAAAAGCTCTTCTTTATAATCTAGTCCAGGAAATGGAAATGATAGCATAGCGGAAAGAGCACAGAGCTTTATCATCTACAGACCCTGGTTCACATTACTCATTTTCCAACCCTAGACAAATCAGTTACTTTCTCTCAACTTTGGTTAACCTATTTAAAATAGAGATACTACTTGTACTGCCAAAATCTTTAGGCCATTATGAACAATAAATAGATGGATAAATGAAAGATAGGTGAATGAATAAGTGAAGAAAGAGGAAGGAAGGAAGGAAGGAAGGAAGGAAGGAAGGAAGGAAGGAAGGAAGGAAAGAAGGAAGGAAAGAAAGAAGGAAGGAAGGAAAAAAGAAGGAAGGAAGGAAGGAAAGAAGAAAGGAAGGAAAGAAGGAAGAAAGAAGGAAAGAAAAAAGAAACAAAGGGAAAGAAAGAAAGGAAAAGAAAGGATGAAAAAAGGAAAGATAAAGAAGGCAGAGAAATAAGGGAGTGAAGAAGGAAGGAAGAAGAAAGAAAGAAAGAAAGAAAGAAAGAAAGAAAGAAAGAAAGAAAGAAAGAAAGAAAGAAGAAGAAGAAAGGAAGGAAGGAAGGAGGAAGGAAGGAAGGAAGGAAAGAAAGAAAGAAAGAAAGAAAGAAAGAAAGAAAGAAAGAAAGAAAGAAAGAAAGAAAGAAAGAAAGAAAGAAAGAAAGAAAGAAAGAAAGAAAGAAAGAAAGAAAGAAAGAAGGAAAGAAAGAAAGAAAGAAAGAAAGAAAAAGAAAGAAAGAAAGAAAAAGAAAGAAGGAAAGAAAGAAAGAAAGAAAGAAAGAAAGAAAAAGAAAAGAGGGGTAGAGGGAGAAAAGGAAGGAAGGAAGATTGATCTTAAAATACTGTATAAGTTTGACTTATTTTTATTGACTGGATGTTATCATAATGAAGGAGACAGGACAGTTGAGCTGTGGAGGCAGGAGGGCAGCATCATCAGCCAATAGGCCTAATGAGGGACACAACTTTTTTTTCCATTACAAAGTTGTCAGTATGAAATGCATCAAACCAAGGACAGTCCATGTCTATAAATGTGATATTACGTCTGACTGCTTTGATCAGAAGGAGGGAAGAAAAAACAAGTGAGGTCTCTTTATGACAGCAACATGGGGGAGTTAGGTGACACAGTAGATAGAGTGCTGGGCCTGGAGTCAAGAAGACCCATCTCCTTGATTTCAAATAAAATCTCTGACACTTACTAGTTGTGTGACATTGGGCAAGTCACTTAACCTTCTTTGTCTCAGTTTCCACATCTGTCAAGTGAGCAGGACAAGTAAATGGCAAACCACTTTAATTTCTTTGCCAAGATAATGCCCAGTGGGTTCATGAAGAGTTAGATATGCCCAAAATGACTGCCTAGCACCATCACCAAAAATATGGCTATGGGGATTTGTTAAGGTTTTGACCAGTATCCTAACCCAGGTCTCCCCCCTATTCTGATGGGCCTCAACTTGCCTTTCTATAAAATAAGGGTATCACACTAGATGATTGTGAAAGTCTTCCAACCCTGACATTCTAATATTTCACATTCCCAGTTAAATTTAGGCATAAAAGGTAGGAGGCACCCAAGCTAATCTCATTGCTCCACAACTAAAAACTTCTAAACAGAGCCCAGTTGGACCTTGGTATCTTCTCTGCCTTCCAAATCCACCAATAGTTTTAGCAACCAGCAGGAAAAGGATGCTTATCTCTGTGTTTCATTAAAACCTCTGCGGGCCAGAAAGTTTGGAGAAATTACAATGTGACTTGTAAATGACAGAAAGGGATGGGGGAAGAGAATGAGTGGAGGAACTCGGAGTGATAGCTTGCTGTTCAGCTGAATGCCCCCGGAGTCTTTCTGAATCTAGGTCAGAAGCAGAGCAGGTCAAGGCTCTCATCAGTAATAGCACCAAGTCCTTGCATGACACTTCCCTTCTAGATTGGTTGAGATAGTGAGAGCATCAAAAAAAGGCACTATGAAAACGTGAGTTTTCATTGCAGAACATTATCGATGAGGCCTGCTCCTTGCCAGGAAGGAACTCTTGCAAGCTGCATGAGGCAGGGCCGGCAGTTGCTGGTGATTAGGAAGATGCTGGGGCATCTCAGTAGAATTGGCATCAGCATCAAGAGGTGAGCATGCAGAGACCAAATGACCAGACTGTGTGGGTACCAGAGAATCTTTGGAGTACCAGACTCCAAGGGATGGAGACAAACAGGAAAAGCAGTTGCAAAAGCAGAGATTCAGACCAGGAAGCCAATTTCTGATCAAAAGGGATTACATTAACGACTCAGTATCACATAATAGAAAATGTATTAGATATGGGGTCCAGAAGACATGGGTTTAAATCATGCCTTTTCAGACACTTAATGGTTATATGGCTCATCTGTAAGATGAGCGACTTGTACTCAACAGTCCCTATGGTCCATTTCAGCTCTAAATCTTATGATCCCCAGATTCTATTATATCTTATAATTAATATTCTTATGTATGAAATGAGGAAGTTAGATTGGATGGTCTCTGAAGACCTTTTCAGTTCTAGAGTTATGGTCTTATTTAACAGAGGTTCTTAACCATTAATTCTTAACTCTTCTTAATCTGTGTGTGTATGAGGAGGGATATAGACCTCTTCGGTTGTCTTTGAATATGCCTATGAATCCATTTAAAAATAATATTTTCATCAATTTATTTATTTTTAGCAATTTCACTTTGATATATTTTTAATTTTCTTCCCCTCTCTCCCTTCCTCCCTCCCCCAGATGGCAGGCACTCTGATATAGGTTCTACATACACATTCTTATTAAACATATTTTCACATTAGTTATGTTGTATATAAGAACTGAATGAATTGGGAGGAACCATGAGAAAGAAAACAAAACAAAAAAGAGACTGCTTCAATCTGCATTCAAACTCCATATTTCTTTCTCTGGACGTGGATGGCATTTTCCATCCACATGAGTCTTTTGGAGTTGTTTTAGGTTTTTGCATTGCTGAGAAGAGCTTAAGTTTATCAAAGTCAGCCATCACACAACGTGGTTGTTACTGTGTACCATGTTCTCTTGCTTCTACTCACTTCGCTCCGCATGAATTCATCGAAGCCTTTCCAGGTTTTTCTAAAGTCTGTTCGCTCATCATTTCTTATAATATTATTCCATTACGTTCATATATCATAACTTGAGTCATTAAAAGTAATATTTTAAATGTATAAAATAAAATACATAAGGTTACAAATGAAATAAATTATATGGGCATTCAGTCATTACTGTGAAAATAAGTTTCAAAAATGTTTACGTGTACCAAGTTAAGAATATATAATATTCTATATAGCAACTGGAAACTAAACATCTGTTTAACTCAACATGTTTTCTCAATGTTCCAATCTTTTTGTAGAAGCCATTTGCATCTTGTAGCCGCTCTTCCCTTTACTGAGTTGATAGCATGGTAAGGAGAAAGGGAAATTGGCTGCACTCTATCCTGACTAAGACATGCCAGGTAGTGCATAGAATCATGCAGGATATGTACTAAGTATGTGTTCCATGCATATTATGTGTGTTGAATAATGCAGGATGGGATGAGTCCATGGACATCCCATCTCATACAATTGATAAGAGGTACATGGTGAGGATGACAGAAAAGTATTATATGTGGGGTAGGACACTTCTAAGTCAGGAAAAGACTCTCAATCTGATCAGATTGAGAGAGGTGAACAGACAAAGAAGCAACTGTTCTTTCCAGAATTTTAGGATCCTAATGATATTCTGACAAATGTGAGTGAGAAACCTTTTAGAAATAAGAATTAAATGACTATTTAGACCTTGAACATTAAGAGGGAGAAAAAAATGGTGAAGTTCAGTCCAGGATTCCAGAATCTGTGAATTTCAAGTGAGATTTGATCTTGGGAAAAGTACTGTTCTCCCACCCCTAATCTGCAAGTAAGGGACATGCCATTTGGAGGAAAAGAAGCAAAAGGGCCGTCACCCCATTTCCTCTAACAAAAGTCAGCATTAACTTTCTTCAGGCAAAAGTAACATTTGTGCAAACGTTTGGACTGAAAACTGTGGCATAGTGGATCACATGCTGAACAGAGAGTCAGGAATAACTGATGTACATCCTGCCACTGTTATTTCTTAGCTATGTCATCACTGAAGTATCACTTAAGTCTCTGAACCTTCATTTAATCCTTTGCAAAATAATAATATCCAGAGTTGCTCCACCACAGACTTCTAGCGAGGTTCAAATGAGATCACTTATGGAGATCACTTGACAAACCTTGGAGCACAAGTGGAATGTATGTTATCATTATTGGAGAAGTCTACTTAAAAAATCTTGTTTCTAACTTGACTATCTATGATATGAAAGAGGAAGGAGGATAGTGATATAGACTATAGATGAAGCATTCAACCCATGGTGCAGGAAGACTAATATTTCAATTCTTTCCATGACATATGTCATGGAAAGAATTGAAACATTAGTCTAATAAAATGACTATTTCAGCTGGTCAGTCAATAGACATTTATAAAGTCCTATTATGTGTCAAACACTGTACTAAGCATGGGGAATACAAAGAAAGGTAAAAGACAGTCCTTGTCCTCAAGGTCCTCACAGGTCAATGGAGAGAATGTATGCAAACAACTAGGTACAAAAAGAAATATGTAGGTACTTAGCAGACTCTCAGGTCACTAGGCACATTTCTACCACTGGAAATTGAAAAGAAGGTGCCAATCTGCTTTAGTAGTGGGAGATAGCTCACTTGAGAGTGCCCTATATCTATGAAATCACAAGACTAGCCTCTATAGATATAGATAAGGTACCAGAGGTCTTTCTCATGAATTTGTTTTCCCATTGAACCTGTCTTTTAGATTTACTATTTCTTTCACAGCCAAAAAAGAGCTATCCTACACAGCCGATCCAAAGACTGGCCTATAGTCCTTTTTACTCTCTAAGCCTAGAGGCAGAAAATCCATTTGTGTTGGTTGTGCTAGGAATCAGTAGATGGGGGCTCTGCTCTGGGCTTTGACACTGTCACTTTGGATAAGTCCCTCAACCTCTCTGATTAATAATGTCCTCATTAGTGAAACAAGGGGAGTTAGATGATCAGGTCTCTAAGGCTCAGATAGTCTATGTTCTAAGGGCAACTTCAATTCTGCTATTTTTAATTCTTAGTGTCCCTCCCAGCACTGCCATTCTATACACAAGGTCCCTCTCAGATATACCATTCCATGTTCCAACTTCCCTCCCATATTTGCCAGTTCATGTTCTAAGGTCCCTCCCAGATCTGATCTTCTACGTTCCAATCATCCTTCAGCTCCGATATTATATGTTCTGGTTTCCTCCCAGCTCTCAGGTTCTGTGCTTGATATTCTTAAGCCGTTGATTTTATTTAAATCAGTAATTTCCATCTTTTCCCCATTCTTCCCCTCATAGTAACCAGAATACTTCCAAGCAAACCTTTGGTCTTAACAGGTGCTACATGTGGATAATGAATGAGGCCTAGAATTGAGGAAGAGGGAAGGACTTGCCTAGTTGATATTTAGATGTGGATTCAAGGGGTTCCAATCTTCTAGTTTCTCTAAAAAGCTCATTCCTTTAGCACTTTTTCTCCCAGCCAAGTTTTATGGTTGCAAATCAAGTAACATCACAATCTCAGCAGAATCACAAAGGCAGATGACCAAAGGGTCAAAGAAAACATCTTTGGTTGGCATAAGCAGGCTCTTGCACATTTACACATTAACAAGGCTGTCTCCTCTTCATCTGTCTCTCTGTCTGTTTCTCTGCTTGTCTGTCTGTCTCTCACACACATACAAAGATCAAGAGCAGGTATGACTAGTAAAGGAGGGAAAGTGAAAGAGAAAATAGCAATCTAAGAGCTACCAAGATAACCCTGAAATATTAAACATGCCAATACAGTACACAGATGAGGATTTAGCTAGAACATGGAGAGAGGCAGTATGGCACAATGGACAGTGAGACCACCTCAAAGCCAAGATGGATATGACTTCAGGTTTCCATCTTTGACACCTACTGGCTATATCACCCTATGTTAATTACTTAGCTTCTCAGTACACAAGGCCAATGATGTCAAATTCAAATGGAAATGTGGCCAGTAAATAATACATAGGATCTATGTAGGCCTCAAAATGACTTAGGAAATCACATATCAACGTCTACATTCTATTGTATTTTTGTTTATTTTCTTAAATACTCTCCAATTATATCTTAATCTCAGTGATGTGCTTGACACCTCTACTCAAGGCAACTATATAAAAATTTCTCAAGATGTGGTCAAGATTCCTGGGTGTCTACAAGGTCAAAACTATTTTCATAATAATATGAAGATATTTTAATTTCTAATACAATACATACTGATAGTATAATTCATCTAAATAAAAGTTCTTTGGGGGAATGGGTTCTCATTAATGTTAAGTATATAAAGGGGTCTTGAGATCCAAAAGTTTGAGAACTGCTGCTCTAAGATTAAAAGCTCCAGAAAAGATGCTGACATGCATTAGTAGAGGGTGTTTTCTCACTCAGATTTTTCTTTTCTTCTCATCCTTATCTTTATCCCTATGGACAGACAACATAGAGTAGGAAAATGTGGATTGCAATCTGTGCCAGGGAAAGAAATCATCATTTACAGTAAGATCAAAGATGCATTTCATAATGTATCATGGTCATGCCATTCCTCTGCTCCAAAGATTGTAGTGGGCTCCCTATTGTTTCTGGATGAAGTACAAATTCTCCATTTGCTATTTTGCAGCCCTTTGCAGTCAGGCACCAACTTATCCTACTGAACTAATTTCATCCTATTTTCCATCCCACACTCTATGTTCTGGCCAAACCTAGTTAATTTCTTTACAATGTATATGCTACTTCACCAACCAATCTCATGCATTTCTGCAGCCTGCCCTTCTATCTTTCAAATGGACTATGTTCTCATTTCTACATCTTGAGACTCTACCTACTTCAAGGGTCAACACCAACATGAATAAAAATTCTATGAATAAAAAGTTTCTATGAGACTTTTCTCATTTGCCCCATTGTTAATGCTTCTCCATAAAATTACTTTGAGTTTATATATATATATATATATATATGTAATATATAATATATATTTGTATTCCTTTATCTGATAAAATGTCATTTTTTTCTACTACAAGGTAAACTTCTTATGGGTGGGGTTATGTTTTTTGTCTCTTTGTACCCTCAGCATCTGACAAAAAGGCTGACACATGCAGTGGCTTAACAGACACTTGTTGAATCATACCTCAGGATCCTACCTTACTTAAATAATCTCCCTTCTCCCTCCAAAATCTTTTACCTGGTGGTCCCATAGCTCCTGTGGATTAAAAGATCATCTTTAGGTAAATGATTCCTAGACTTGGTATTCAATTCTCATATCTCTCTTGAGCCCCAGGCACAAATCTCAATGTGCCTAGTAGACATTATATGTCTGTATGTGTATCTCAAAGGCATCTCAAAAACAGAATTCATTATCTTTCCCTTTCTTCCTCTTCCAAACTCCACTAATTTTATTAAAGATAGCACTAATCTTCTGGTTACACAGGATCCCAATCTCAGTATCATACCCAATTTATTCTTCTCATGAACCCTCCCATATCCAATCCACTGCTATCCTTTGTTTATTCCACCTTCTCCAAATTTCTCCCAAGCCCCATGTCTCTCAAATCACACTGTAACCATTATATTTTAGGCTCTCATCTCTCACTTTTACTACGGCAATAGTTTCCTAGCTGATCTCTCATTCAGTCTCTCCGCACTCCAATCTATCCTCCACACATCTTCCAAAGTGATATTCCAAAATCATGACATTCTCCTGCTCAAAGAAGTTCCTGTGACCTCCTGTGGTCATTAGGATTGAGCACAAACGACTCCACTTGGCAAGTAAAGCTTTTCATATACTGTTTTTAGGCCATTTTTCCAGGATTAGCATACATCACTCCCTCTCATGTTCTCTCCTTTCCAAGTTGTTGAACCTACTATGCATGATACAGCACATCACATCCCCCATTTCTGGACCTTTGCATAGGTTCGCCCATTCTTGGAATTCTCCCTCTCCTCATATATACCAAATTTCTCAGCCTCCATGTTCCTTCAAGATTTATTTCAAGTGTCACCTCTTTAATGATTCACCCAGTATACTCCCAAATAAATGTGAATTTATCCATTATATATTGTGTTTACTTCCTATGAAGAGTTTTATCACTTCACAAGTTAAATGTAAGTTCATTAGTGATAATGATTATCACATTTTTTATACATCCTGGTGCTTAGCGCACTGACTGACTAGCTATACCAATTTAATTAATGTGTATTAATTAATGATTGATTTAATTGGTTTGGATTTTGCCAAGAAGTGGAAAGAATCTTGGACTCAGAATCAGAAGAAAAGGATTAATATCTGGTGTATAAACCCTGAAATCATTTTATCTTTAAGCCGTATCCATAAATAAGTAAGATGATGTTTGAGATGGAAAGATGCAAGGCAAATGCAGGTATATTAAAGCACATTTCCAATGGCAACAACCTACGTACAAAAAGTGACATGTGGGATATCAGCGAGAGAATGTATGTTTGGAAAATGTGGTGGGCTGATAATGTGGCCAGTCCTAGGGATAGCAGATAGCACATAAGCTGTACCAGTTACCATGGAGTGCAAAAATACCTGAAGGAAGGATTTCAGCACATTGGACAGATCTGTGGGGGCTCTATCAGGAAAGTGAACAAGCATGCATAGGAGGGAAAAAAGATGGCTTGTGACCTGTGCTGAAGAAAAGACAAGCCCCACTGAGGAGGTGGCATTATGGCTCAATGAGAAAAGTACTTCACTTGGAGCCAAAAGACCTGAGTTCAAATGCTGCTAATCACACGCTCAAGTGACTTAAGTTTTCCAGGCCTCATTTTCCTCATTTATAAAATGACTGTTTGACTAGATGGGCTTTAAGGTCTTTTCCAGCTCTAGATATACAACCTTACCTGAATGTCTTTGGGCAGCACAACCTTTCTGGGCTTCTATTTCTTCATCTATCCAAAGAACAATGAAAGGGGGTTGAACTGGATGATTGTTAGAGTTTCTTCCAGAGTTAAATACATGATTCTATGATAATGGACCCATTGACTTATTAAAGTCTGATATCTGTGCTACCTGTTTAAGATACCCTAAAACTTTACTCTATTACATACTTCCCTGATAGAAACCCAAGCTTGCCCATTGCTGCCCATTCATATACACCAGGCCTCAGATTCCTTAACTGTAAAATAAGGGGATGGGACTACATAATCCCTAAGATCCTTCCAGATTCCTTCCAGACACTTAATATATAAGTGCTTACCACCCATACTGATTCAGATGTCAAGTATTATCTACTCTACTTCTCCAACGTTCTTCCTATCCATGCCCTTCTCTCCCCTCACATACCCAGTCCTTGGTATCATCTCTTATCATTACTCCTTGACTATTTCAACAGCTCCATAGTAGGTCCTGACTCAAGTATTTCCCTTCTAAAATCTATTCCTCATACAACCATTAAAATGATTTTCATAAAGGATGATTATGACTATGCTATGGTATAATGGAAGAAATGAATCTAAACTCAAGGAATTTTGGTTCAAACCCCATCTTTACCAATTAAGCCACACTAGACCTCGTTTTCACAGAGATATAAAACAATGAAGGCATTGGGCTAAATGACCTCTAAAGTACCTTTCAGTTGTTATCGTAATTCTATGACCCCGCTCAAAGTGTTAAGAGACTATCTGTTCCCTACAGCATAAAATACAAAACTCCTGAGGCTAGTATTCAAACCTTTCACAGTCTGGTGTTAGACAACCAGTCCAAACTTATTTCCCTTCACTTCCTTTCACTTCAAACTGGCCTATTTAATGCCCCTTCAGTTTTTAATACTGCATCTCAGCACCTTTGCATAAACTGTTCCCCACACCAGCAACATATTCCTTTCTCACGTTCACCTGATGGTTGACTAATGCAATGGACAAAATCACTGGTCCTTGAGTCAGGAAGACATGAGTTGAATATGACCTCTGACATTTACTAGGTTTGTGACTCCAAGTAAGTCATTTAACCTCTTCCTTCCTCACTTTCCTCATTTATAAAATGGGGATAATATTAGCACCTACCTCTCAGGCTGTTACAAAGATAAAATGAAATAACATTTTAAAGTATTTTATAAACCTTAAAGTACTTTATAAATGAAATATTTTCCCCCTCATCCCAAATTTCCTTCAAGGCTCAGCTCACTTTCCCTCTCCCTCCCCCCACCAAAAAAAGCAAAAAACAAACAAAAACCAACAACAAAAAACCTTTCCAGATACCCTTAATCCTGAGGGCTCTTTCCTCCACTCTCGAAAAAATATTAGATATCTATTTCTCTGGACATAAATTTCATCCCCCAGTAGAAAGTTAAGTTCCCTGAGGTAGGGACCAATTCAAATTTTCTTTTTTTTCTTAATATAAATTTCTTTATTTAACTTTTTACATTCATTTTCATAAAATTTTGGGTTCCAAATTTTCTCCCCATTTGTCCCCTCCCCCCACCCCAATACACCAAGCACTCTAATTTCCCCTATCACCAATCTGCTCTCTCTTCTATCATCCCTCCCTTCTCATGTCCCCATCTTCTCTTTTGTCCTGTAGGGCCAGATGACTTTCTATTCCTCATTAACTGTATTTCTTATTCCCTAGTAGCAACAACAATACTCAACAGTTGTTCCTAAAACTTTGAGTTCCAAATTCTCCCCATCCATCTCTCCCCACCCATTCCCTTTGGGAAGGCAGGTGATTCAATATAGGCCATATCTGTGTAGTTTTGCAAATGACTTCAATAATAGTCATGTTGTGTAAGACTAACTCTATTTTCCTCCATCTTATCCTGCCCCCCATTGTTTCTATTCTCTCTTTTGATCCTGTCCCTCCCTGAGTGTTGACTTCAAATTGCTCCCTCCTCCCATTGCCCTCCCTTCCATCATCCCCCCCACCCTGCTTATCTCCTTCTCCCCTATTTCCCTGTATTGTAAGATAGGATTTCGTAGCAAAATGAGTGTGCATTTTATTCCTTCCTTTAGTCGAATGTGATGAGGGTAAACTTCATGTTTTTTTTCTCAGCTCTCCTCTTTTTCCCTCCACTAAAAAGTCTCCTGCTTGCCTCTTGAATGAGATATAATTTACCCCATTCCATTTCACCCTCTCTCCTCATGCTACATTTCTCTCTCACCATTTACCTTAATTTCTTTTAAGATATGGTCCCATCCTATTCAATTCACTCTGTGCTTTCTGTCTCTGTATGTGTGTGTGCACGCACGTGTGTACATGTGTGCGCGTGTGTGTGTATGTGTGTGTGTGTGGTCCCACCAACTACCCAGATACTGAAAAGTTTTAAGAGTTACAAATATTGTCTTTCCATGTAGCAATGTAAACAGTTCAACTTTGGTAAGTCCCTTATGACTTCTATTTGCTGTTTACTTTTTCATGCTTCTTTTCATTCTTGTGTTTGAAAGTCCAATTTTCTTTTCAGCTCTGGTCTTTTCATCAAGAATGCTTCAAAGTCCTCTGTTTCATTGAAAGACCATATTTTCCCCTGAAGTATTATACTTAGTTTTGCTGGGTAGGTGATTCTTGGTTTCAGTCCTAGTTCCTTTGACTTCTGGAATATCCTATTCCATGCCCTTCGATCCCTTACTGTAGAAACTGCTAGATCTTGAGTTATCCTGATTGTATTTCCACAATAATGGAATTATTTCTTTCTAGCTGCTTGCAATACTTTCTCCTTGACCCGAGAATTCTGGAATTTGGCCACAATGTTCCTAGGAGTTTCTCTTTTTGGATCTCTTTCAGGCGGTGATTGATGGATTCCTTCAATACTTATTTTGCCCTCTGGTTCTAGAATATCAGGGCAGTTTTCCTTGATAATTTCATGAAAGATGATGTCTAGGCTCTTTTTTTGATCATGGCTTCCAGGTAGTCCCATAATTTTTAAATTGTCTCTCCTGAATCTATTTTCCAGGTCAGTTGTTTTTCCAATGAGATATTTCACATTATCTTCCATTTTTTCATTCTTTTGGTTTTGTTTTGTGATTTCTTGGCTTCTCATAAAGTCATTAGCCTCCATCTGTCCCATTCCAATTTTGAGAGAACTATTCTCTTCAGTGATCTTTTGAACCTCTTTTTCCATTTGGCTAATTCTGCTTTTGAAAGCATTCTTCTCCTCATTGGCTTTTTGAACCTCTTTTGCCAATTGAGTTAGCTTATTTTTCAAGGTGTTATTTTCTTCAGCATTTTTTGGGGTCTCTTTTAGCAGGGTATTTACCCATTTTTCATGCTTTTCTTGCATCTCTCTCATTTCTCTTCCCAGTTTTTCCTCCACCTGTCTCACTTGATTTTCAAAATCCTTTTTGAGCTCTTCCATGGCCTGAGCCCATTGAATATCTATTTCGGATGTTTGGCATACAGAGGCCTTGACTTCTATGTCTTTCTCTGATCGTAAGCATTGTTCTTCCTCATCAGAAATGAAAAGTGGAAACATCTCACCAAGAAAGTAGCCTTGTATGGTCTTATTTTTCTTCCCTTTTCTGGGCATTTTCCCAGCCAGTTACTTGACTTCTGAGATTCCTCTCCACCCCTGCCTAGATCTGCCCAGCTAGTGCTTGGCGTCTGAGATTCAAATTCTGTTCCCCAGCCTCAGGGCTTTCAGCATGGGGGCAGGGCTGCTATTCAATGTGAGCTTAAGTTCTGGATCTGAGGTGGGGACAGGGCTGCCTCCCAGGCTCAGTTCCCTCAGGGGGTTTATGCAGAGACCTTCAGTAATGGCCCTGAGCTCCTGTCTGCTGCAGGAGTGCCGGGCCGCTGCTGCCTCTGCCTCTGCCTCCCAAGGGGGCCCACGTCACGGAGACACTCCGCTCCCCTCTCGGCCAGCCCAGACGTCTCTCTCACTGACCTGGAGCGCCTGTGGGTGGAGGATCTTCGCGGCCTCCGGAGCTTCCGTCCCTGCAGCCTGCTCAGATCTGCTCCTCTGGGGCCATGCGGCCAGGGCAGCACAGGGGTGGGCTCTGCGACTGGAGTGCGATGGACCCCTGGGGACAGCTTTCCAGGGCTCTCTGGAACAGAAATCTCCTCCACTGTGTTTCTGCGCAGGTTCTACTGCTCCAGAATTTGTGGGGAGTTCTTTTTACAGGAAATTTATGGGCTGTGGGTTTGGAGCTAGTATATGTGAGTCTTTCTACTCTGCCATCTTGGCTCCTCCCATTTCATATTTTCATTTGTGTCTCTAGCCCCTAGCATAGTGCCTAACATATAGAGGACACTTATCAACCTATGAATTGAATTCAGTTGTGACTGAATATAACAATACCACAGTTGGGGAAGAGGCACAAGATGGAGAAATTCATGGTCTAACAACAGATGACATTTCTTTTTTTTCCCTATGGCAGGGCCAGCCAGGCTGGGAGGAGCTCTTGGCTGGTTGTTTTTGGACAGCATTTGAGGGTTTTTGCCTATAATTCATAAGGGAGCTGCAGAAGGGCCAGCCACATGGACAGCAAATGGAATGGAAGGGACCTGGGTGTGCAGGGGGGTGGGAAGGCTGTTCATTTGAGGACTCCCCAAATTGAAATTCATTGCTTTGCCTTTCTCTTTCAGCTGCCAGGGACTGGGTGCTGAGCAGATGGCTCCCTAGTCTCTGCTGCTTGGCAGTTCCTTGGTCTCTCCTCCCCCACCCAGAAGTCAGTGACTCTGCTGCTAAATTCTCATCTACTGTCTTTTCTAGAGCTTGCTTCTGAAAATTAATAAACAATAGGCATTTGTTTGTTATGAACTGGGTGCCAGGTCCTCAAAAATGATTAAAGGGAAATTGTATCTTCCCTTAAGGGGTTTCCATTCAACCTGTGAGACAAAATATAATCACAGCTAAGCAGAACCACCAAAATAAATGAGATGATTTGTGAATCGGGCACTAATAATTAGGGAAATCATATAATCATAGATTTAGAGGTACAGAGGCCCCAGAGGTCAAATAATGTTGGTTGCAGGTGGTGAGTGGCACAGTCTGGATTCAGACAGCAGAAAGGCCTCTGGGAAAAGGTGCCATATGAGAACAGAAAAGAAAGAAGAAAAAGAAAGAAAAAAGAGAAAAAGAAAGAAGACAGAGAGAAAAAAGAAAGAGAAAGAAGAAGAGAGAAAGAAAGAAGAGAGAAAAAGAAACATGAAAGCCAGAGAAAGAAAGAGAGGGAGGGAATGAGAGAAGGAAGAAGGAAGGAAGGAAGGAAGGAAGGAAGGAAGGAAGGAAGGAAGGAAGGAAGGAAGGAAGAGATTCAAGCCACCACTGTCTGAAGGGAAAGATTGATCCAAGAGATGAACTGTAGCAGGACATCTGGGTTCCCTCTTGAGTGACTTGAGATGAGACAACAGTGTCTAACCTGAAGAAGTAGCACTGTCAGGAAGCATGAAGGGAGAAGCTTTTCCAGTTAGATGTTTCAAACCTGACAAAGCAGAGGCAAGGAAGGGGAGTAGATGGGGTGCCCAATGCACTCCCTCCTACCAGGCCCTCCAGTGACTGGTGTTCTGAATCTCATCCCTGCTGCTGCATGGCCATGGATGAGCATTACCTTTTTCTGATACACAATATCCTCATTTGTAAAAGAAGGATAAAAATCCCCATATCATCTGCCTCCCAAGGTTTTAGGGAAGCTCAGATGAGATGATGTGTACAGAGAAGTTTATCTAAGACTTTAACATGTGCAAAGCACTTCACTTTTATTCAGTCCTCACAATGGTCCTGAGAGATCAGTGCTGTTATTATCCCTTAATTTTTTTAAAAAAATGAATAAAATGAAGCATCTATTGCTAGGTGTCTTGGCCAGGGCCACTTAGCTAATAAGTATGTGAGACAGAATCTGAAATTGGGTCTTCCTGACTCCAAGCCCAGCTCTCCAAGAACAATCATATCACCTCGTTGCCTCTCCAAAAAGCATTTCACATACCTTAAAGTCCTACGTGCAAGCTATCATTACTACCAGGTTGATACATTTATTGTTTGAACAGCAGCTACCACAATCATCCCTTCTTTTATACAAAAAGAAGACAGATTTGCATGGACAGGATTGTAATGGAGACAAATCATATCTATTTCTGATAGAGTACCATGATAACAACAAAAGGCGTGGCGATCCAGACTAAGGTACTTTGTCTCTCCTAATTGTCATAAGAAGCCTATTCTCCAGCAACATTATGGAGGAAAATAATCATAACTGACATCTTTAAAGGATTTTAATTTTTAAAAGCTTTTTAATCATAATCATTTCAGGTACACCTCAAGTCAATCCTGTGAAATAGGTGTGGCAGTTATTATCATTCTGATTTTATTGATGAAGAAACCAAGGAGAATGACCTGGCCACAGGCATATGGTCTGTAAAGTTCATAGGTGAGAGTCAAGCCTAGGTCTTCTTGATTAACACCCTAACCATTGTGCAATACTGCCTCCCTCTAAGTTTACATTTAATAGCAAAATCTAGTCCTTATTTTTAGCATCTTTTATGCTGTGGTGAACAAAGGCTGGTTTGAGACTGAAAAAAATGGAAGTGAACCAGGTCAGCATTTTCCCTTCTAGATCTATTATTATCTTCATTTTTCAGATAAAGAAACTGAATCAGACACAGGTTAA
Organism: Bettongia penicillata ogilbyi; assembly: GCA_023548195.1. Lineage (NCBI taxonomy): Eukaryota > Metazoa > Chordata > Mammalia > Diprotodontia > Potoroidae > Bettongia > Bettongia penicillata. The sequence goes on along the minus strand of JAJHZJ010000161.1, from coordinate 2,801,395 downwards.
CTGGATTGCCCAGAGTTCCATGGTTAGTAAGTGTGTGAGGCAGGATTTGAACTTAGTCTTCCTGAGTCCAAGTCCAGTGCTTTATCCACTGTGGCATGTAGTTTTTCCTCTAACATCCCTGAGAGGAATGGTGTGAGTACCTGCAATCCCATTTGGCAGGTGGGATGATAGAGGCTTGGAAAGATAATAAGAAGATAATTCAGACCCAACAAGGATCTCAGAGACCATAAGGTTCAAATGTTGTATTTTATAGATGAGGAAACCGAGGTTTCAGGTAGCAAAGTAAAATGACCAGAAATAACAATAGCATAGGGATAGAAGGGATCTCAAGGACCTCTGAACTCAAACCTTTCATTTTACAGATGAGGAAACTACTGTCCCAGGGAAATGCAACACTTGACCAAGATCAGACAGGTAGTTAGTGTAAAGGAGGAATTTTAAACATGATGACTTGTTCCAGGTCATACAGCCGGTGAATCACACAGGCAGGATTCGAAACCAGGTCTTTGGACTCTATATCGAGTATAATTTCTTCTATTCATTTAGGATCATAAAATCATATTTAGTGCTGAAGGAATTGTGGAAATCATTGAATGAAGCCCCTTTAAGTACAGATGGAACTGGGGGTCAGAGAGGTGGAGAGACTTGCATGGTAAGTAACAAGATACAGGATTTCCAACTACATGACTGAGTAGGTTTGATGGGAGAGACTGCTGTTGTCATTTTAGTCATGCCTGGCTCCTTGTACCCCCTTCTGATGCTTTCTTGGCAAAGATATTGGAGTGGTTTGCCATTTACTTCTCTACTTCATTTTACAGATGAGAAAACTCAGCCAAACAGGGTTAAGTGACTTGCCTAGGGTCACACAACTAATGTGTCAGAGGCTAAATTTGAACTCATATCTTCCTGATTCCAGGCCTGGCACCCAAGGCACTGAGCCATCTAGTTGCCCTTTTGTGGAAGAGGAGCCACAGCCAAAGCAAATCCAAGTTCCTGAAGCCAAGCTTCTGGTAGTAAGCCTCTCTGAAATCAGTCGGGCTGGACTTTGCACAGTAAATGTCCCACCCATTGCTAGGTTCATACTTGAAGACTTTAAAGCATGATAGGACAGATAAGAATTTGTGCTCTATCAGACATCTGCTATTTTTTGTTTTGCTTTGTTTTGCTTTGTCTTTTAATGACAAACAGATTCATCTCCACTCCAGCCGAGCTGAGGTTTCTAAGGAAAATGTAAGTGGAGAAGAGTCATGTTAAGTTATGGCAGTCATGTCAAACTCAAATAGAAATAGAGATCACTGAACTGGATCCCTGAAGGCTTGGAAAATCACATATTGGAATTATCTATGTTCTATTGTGTTTTTCATTTATTTTGTTATATATTTCCCAGTTACATTTTACTCTAGGTCTGGATGTATTTGTAAGTGCTGTACCACTGGTTGGTTGACATCTATGGTGTAGGGATAAAGATCTGTCCTCAAATTCAGGAAGAGGTGGATTTCAGTCATTCCTTGGAAACACACTGGCTGTATGAACCAGGGCCAGTTATTTGATGACTAATGTGGTAGAGTTGAGAGAATGTTAAATTTAGAATCAGAAAGACTTGGGGTTTGAATTTCTGATCAAATACTTACTAACTGTATGACCTTGGGCAACTCAATTAACCTCACTGCCCCTCAGATTGCTCATTTGTCCAATGAGCAGTTCGAAGTTGATGACCTCTAAGGACCCTTACAGGTTCAAATCTACATTCTAATGGCCTCTCAATTCTCTTGGGCAATTTTCTAAGACAATACATGGCAGAGAATGCTGTGACATACATTAATAGAGGTTGCTAAGTCACCAGGAAATTCATTATGGCAATGAAATCATAGGTTGGTCTCTGTCTCCTAATGTTGCAATAGGCTGATGAGCTGGGATGGATTTTGCCAGAGAAAAGACAGGGGTATAAGATGCCTACACTGCCTATCCATAGAACTGCACAGACTTTAATGAAGTTATCTCTTGCAGTTCATCTCAAATGTCATCCTCCATGAAACCTTCCCTAACCTCCCACTTCTATCCAATCAGTAATGACCCTTGCTTCTCTCCTCAGATATTACAAGCACTTTATAGTCTAAGGATCTTTTCTGTGCAATATCTTACATCATATCTGCCATTTCATATCCCCCAAGTTGACTGCAAGTTTCCTGAGGACATGGGTAGTGTCATATCTAAGACTGTCTTTTCTCTATCTCTATCCACAATGCTCTAATTTGTTAGGTGCTTAATAAATATCTCCTAAATTGAATTATTAAATTGAAATCCTTAATCAGTGAACCGACATATATTCATTAATTACTTACTGTGTCAAACACATAGTAAATCCTAAGGATACAGAAACAAACAAATAAAAGCAAAATTAGTTCCCATCTCCAGTGAGGGAAACAACATTTAAATAACTAGCTGGGTACATACACGATGAATACAAAATAGGTAAAGGTGGTGTCTGATGGGAAGAAAAGCAGCTGGAGAGCCCGAGAAAGTTTGGATGAAAAAGAGGGGTTCCATCTGAATCTTGAAGGAAAGTAAGAATTCTAAGAGATGGAGATGGAGGTATGGAAGGAGGGAATTCCAGGCTTGGAGAAGAGATAAGGAAGGTCAGTAGAGATGGATTGTAGAGTGTGTGTGTGTGTGTGTTCGTTCTTCATTGCCAAAGAAGACCATGCCATCAGAGAAATGATGACATGACTTGCACTTGACTTTGTTTTGAGGGAGGGAGGACTGTGCAGGTCACCAGCCTCACTTCTGCTCCAGATCCATCTGAATCCAGTGACCAGATATTCATCAAGATGACTGGAGATGAAAAAAGATGAAGTAGTTGGGGTTAAGTGATTTGCCCAAGGTCAAACAGCTAGTGAGTGTCAAGTGTCTTGAGGAGAAGTGAGGCTGGTGACCTGCACAGCCCTCCCTCACTCAAAATAAAGCCAAATGCAAGTCATGTCATCATTTCTCCGATGGGACGATCTTCTTCAGCAACGAAGGACGAACACGCACACAACTAATTGTAGAGTATAACAAGGCATAAAATGTAAGAAGACCAGCAAGGTAGAAAGAGGCCTATTTGAGAAAAGATTTAATTACCAAAGGAGTCTATAATCATTGTCTAAGTATATTAATCTCCCCGGGCCTCAATTTCCTCAACTGGAAAATAAGAGAGTTAGATTACAATGTTTCCACCATCTCTCCCAGTTCTGCATCCAAGTAGGAGCCCATCATCTTTTAAGCTAGTCCTTACAACCCCTTAAAATGAGTTTTCTTTATAGTGTTTAGTCTATGTTGCTTGAATATTTGTGAAGTGCTTTACCATATACAAGATTTTTTTTCTTCTTAAGCAATCAAATCAGATCAAACTGCTAGTAAATCATTATTGATAGCTTAGAAAGAGTACCTGTGGATGAATAAAGGGAAGCCATAACTGCAAAGGTTTTGCCACAAGATATAACATAGTTTTCCTTCCAATCAAAAACCCCACTCACTGTTCTCAGTCCTAGGAAAGCATCTCTTTTTATAAGGGACTCAGCTGCTGTGTTCATTATACAGTTCATTATATTACATGTGCCTTAAAGTTCAATCATTTTTTTAATAAAAAAAAAGGTGCTGATAAGGAGTTTTAATTTTGTCTTCAAGGCAAAAAGACTTAAGCCCAGAAGGCTGTCCCATGCTAGAAATTCTGTCTTTTTCATACAACCTGCCCACTCCTACTCCTCATAAACACTGAGGTGTTTCAGATGCTATAATCTTTAAGGGCATGAATTAAGCCCCTTTTATTTACTACTACTACTACAATGATCCCAGCTCAAAATACACAGACAGTTAAAAAAATCAACTTTGCTTGTATGTTTTTGATCCTAGTCTTAGTGCTAGAAATTCAGAAATCATTTGGTAAAAACTGCTCATTTTATTGATCAGAAAACTGAGGCAGTCCAAGTAGTTAAACGATTTGCCCAAGTGATGAATGTAGCAAGTAGAAGATAGAGGTCTTGGTCCCAAGGTCTTTGACTCCAGATGTATTTTCCCCCCACTATACTATGTGACCACTGTAGTGGTCCTCAATCTTCATTGATGGAAGGAGTTTCCATATTCAAATTCCTCTGTGCTGAGAAAAACCCTAGATTCTTCTGTCTTTAAATTCATTTTATTCATATGTTTTTCTTTTTTGCATCACATTCATTTTTGGAGATGTTACCACTCCATCTTCCTCCCTCTGTAAGAACTGAGTCTTCCCTTATAACAAAGAAAAATAATTAAGCAAAAACATCTGGTACAGTAACCATCTTGAACAATGAACCCTGTATTATGCTTCAGTTGTCACCTCTCAAATTGAAGGGAGGGGATATATTTAATTGTTTTCTCAAGACCCTTATTGATTTTTCAGTTACTCAAAGTTCATAGCAGAAATCAGAGATTCTGCATAGAGTGAGTATTCATTTCTTGAGTCATTATTATGTAGCTTACATTAGTCTAAGTTTCAAAATATGAGTTATGGAATCTTAGAGAAGGAAGAAACCTTAATGGCAAGTTAAAACAAGCCTTTCCCTAATGAAACAATTCCTTCCAGAGAAAAATTTTCACTGAGAGGAGAATGTAGGGGGTAAAGGAAAAAAAGGAGAAGGAGGAGACAGAGAAAAGGAAGAAGTGCAAAAAGGGGGAGGGGGCCACACTCAGATAGTGCTACCTTGGGTTCATCTTGGATTTAGTATATTTTTAATTAATTATGCATAACTATTTTTTGAAATAATTATGCATTAATTAATACTTTTAAATTATCAGGGTCTTCTTGAAAAAATTCTCCATTCAGGGTTTAGCAGCTATGCTAGTTTCACAGGGATCCCCTCAAAAAACAAGGAATTCTTTTTGAACAGAAGAAATGGAGAGAACGTATGTTATTTATCATGGAGTTAAAAAAAGAAGAGAAAAAGGAAAGAGAAGGTATCAAAGATTTCTCTATATTGTCATCTATCATTCCTAAATGTTGAAGAAGAAAAATCACAAAAAATAGCAGAGATGAAGAGGCTGCTGTTAACTTTAGGATACAGGTTATTGTCTTTTCCTCACATAATTTGACATTACTTTGGAAGGCATCAGCTAAGCTTGAAGCTAGAAATAACAGATATTCCAGATGTTATTGAAGAGTAAGTTCAACTAAGGAAAAGAAACAGCTTAGTGGTAGAGCATCAGTAGAACCTCCCAGTAAATCAGTTGGTCCAGTTAAAAGATTGTGCCAAGTTTATCAACTCAGCTTACCAATGGGAGAATTTGTTGAAACAGAATCTATACTTCTCATGGAAATTCTATTTAAGAAATTATCAAGCTAGAAAGAAAATGCCAAAATCTACAGTTCCAAAATTGTGAGTTGTCCTGGCCACATGTATTTTCTACCTAAATACCTTACTAACATGAGGCATTAAGGGTGAGTCTAGCCTCCCCATTGACACTATGAATATTTGTAGGAAAGGGGTGTAGGGTGTGTTCAGGGAGGACCACTACCTTGGTGTGATGGCTGCCAAACCCTTTTCAGGGCTCTTTCCACCTTTGGTGTTCTCCTGTTTCACCCAGCTCTCACTTGTGTCTCTAAGAAGCTGGCCAAACTAGGTTGAGGGTAACCGAGGTGTCTCAAACCCATTCTCGAGTTAGAGAGGTGTCCACCCCAAGCATGTGAAGACTTCCTTTCGTGGAACAATTTGTTGCAAAGGCCAATAATGGCAGCTGAAGCAGATACTAAGGAGTGCTTAGGACTTGGTCATCCAATGCATCTCAGGGCAACACCAATCATCTTGACTTCTGCGTTGCCACTGGACTTTAATGACTCAAGAGGGAAGGGTGAGGCTGATAACTTCACACAACTGTACCTCACATAAATCCGATTCATGTATAAGTCAAGACAGAGAGAGACAGAGACAGAGACAGAGAGAGAAGACAAGAAAAAGAGAAGAGAAAGAAGAGTTAGGCACTCAGAATACACCAAAAGGGCTCATCAGGGATTTAATGGAGTGGCTTTTTCATGGTCACTGGACAGATTTTCCACCCAGGATTTAGTAGCTGCTTTAGTTTCATCAAGATCCCTTAAAGAGAAAAAAATAATAAATTCTTTTGAACAGTTTTTCAGGATCTTCCTTTACAAAGTTAGACCAATTTCTGTGATACAATTTTGAGGATATGATTATTTAACACATTAGTAACTTTAGACATTTTTTTTGGCTATTACTATTACTAAATATGTAGACTTAAAAAACAATAGTTCAGATGTTTTACCCTTTCAGCACTGGTGCTAATAAATTGAAATAGAGTATCACAGAAACCAACTGATTTAAGAAATGAGTATATCAAGGTTATTTTCAAAGATGTGACTGAAATTGCAGGGAAATATGGAGTGCCAACTAAGAGATTTAGGGAGAAAAAAATAAAACTTCATTTGTTTTCTGTCAACTCTCTGAGGTTATATATCATTCTGAAATTCCTAATAGGATAGAGGTTTCAGAAAGTGATTGGAGTCTGATTGTGAAACCTCTCATAAAGGAAGAGAGGATGCTTCATAGAGTTAAATTTTTTTTTAATTAATCAGGGAATATCTGGATATAAATTATTAGAATTAACTTGGAATAAAAAACTATTTGAAAGGCTAGAAAAAACAAGAGATGTTAATAAGCTTCTTCCACATCATAGAATATAATATTACATCTCAGTGAAATCATAGACCTAATTTAGAACTTTTCTCAGGGAAGAAGAGTGTCTCCAGGGAAGAAACCTGAGAGATTTGGGTTGGCAATGTAACTATAGCCTCACAATAGTGGCAAGTGCCTGAAGTAGAGAAGAAAAATAAATTATTGGAAATTATTAAAGACATAGTGTTTAGGATGATGGAAAGTATAAAGTCTGCAGCTCCTGAAATGATCTGGCAAAAATGTTTGTAGAGATGAAAAAGGCAGTTTGATAGTGAAGGGATACCTAGGCAAATGCATGCCAACTTCACAAGGAATACTATTCAGTAGAAAGGAGAATGACTTTTGAGTTTATAACTTGATTAAAGATTAATAGTAAGAGAAGAATCAAAACCTGAGGAAGTCAATGAGATCAGACTAGAAAAGATGGGCCAGAGTATAGCACACCTGCAAGAGTGGAAGCATATCTAGTTAGTCTCAGTAATAAACAAAAGTTGCCGTATTTTGATAAATTGTTAATTGAAGACATTCAGGACAAGGACTCAACTTAGCCAGGCTTCAAAACACCTTCCAAAACCTTTCTGTTGTGTACAACAGAATTCAAACACAAGCTCACTTTGGATAATTCAGACTTTCATTCAGGGATCTGTCCAATCCCTATAAAAGATGCAAGAACAGAAAAGACTGTGCTTCTTTGTGCAATCAGAAAGTAAAAGAGCAAAAATCCAGGTACTTTGATATATCCCCATCTCAGAATAAATGAAGGAGTAGCCATTATATTTGCTATAGCTGTAGCTGAGAAGGACACATGAATGAATATGAATGTTATTTGTACTGAAAAGAGGACCACAGAGTCAGTGTATAAGAAGCTGAGTTCTCAAAAATCAGCTTTGAGTGTGGAGCTGGAGCCAGGGATAGAGGTGTACTGAATTCCTAATACAGTAAGAATGTCCTCATCATTATTTATATCACATCAAATCAATACCAAAATCCTATCATCAACATATAATTAGAAAAGCTAGATAATTTTCTGCTATAATTGTGTATTAGCCCGACATAAGTATGTTCAGTGCAAATGAGAACAGAATGATCATTTAGTTCAGAAAAATTGATGAATAGACTTGAAAAATACACAGCAGTAGGAAACTCAAGAAATGAAGGAAAAAAATGATAAAGTTTTGAAAATAAACTTAGATATGTAAAGAATATTGGCAAAAATTAATAAGTACTTAAACATTTTATTTTTTTTAAAGTTGTATAGTGAAATTAAATAAAATAAAAAGACTTTATCTAAAAGAAACATAACTGTAGAAAGACACATATTCTCTAGCTCCTCCCCCACAGTCCATAAAATACCTGTAAAAATGAGTCTAAACAAATTCTAGAGCAGTAGAAGCCATAGAATGACAGAGTGAAAGAAATTTTCAGCCCAAGGTAGCCTGGAGGGCCACAGGAGGGGTCTGTTGCACAGAGCATGGAGTGGAGCATAGGTAAAGGAACCCAGTCCAGCCCTGCCTGCACAGCATAGCAGGGACAGGACTGGAATAAGTCTCTGGGACAGAATCCTCAGCAGCAGCAGAGGTTCTCAGGTCCCATTACCCACAAATGCCAAAGACTCTTCAAAGGTCAGTCCTGGGTGAGAAGAGAGAAGGGTCCTCCCTAACCTGAGCCCCAGGCAGCAGCAGCATCCATTTTTGAAGTCCTCAGCCTAAAACCTCTGGGGGAACTGAGCTGTTGATCTGGGTCGCAGCCCTCAGTGGTGGCTCAGGGATGAGGAAGAGTGCTGACTGGCATGGTGGAGCTGGTGGAAGTTCTGGAAAGGGAATTCTACTTGCAGATCCTGGGCATAAAAGCTTTGGTAGATCCCACACCAGAGTGCAGGCCAGGAGAGGAATAAACTCCTCTCCCTTGATTGAACCACTTTGGAGAAACTGAGAACTTACAGATCCCCAGGGTATACCCTTCTCTTGACAAATGACTCAAAAATCAAGTAACTAGCTGGGAAAATACCCAGGAAAGGGGAAAAAATAAGACTATAGAAGGTTACTTTCCTGGTGAACAGGTATTTTCTTCTATTCTTTCATATGAGGAAGAACAATGCTTACCATCAGAGGCCTCTAAAATAAATATACAGTGGTCTCAGGCAATGAAAGAGCTGAAAAAGGATTTTGAAAATCAAGTAAGAGAGGTGAAGGAAAAATTGGGAAGAGAAATGAGAGCGATGCAAGAAAATCATGAAAAGTAAGTCAACAGCTTCCTAAAGGAGACCCAAAAAAAAATGCTGAAGAAAATTATACCTTTAAAAATAGACTAACTCTGGTAGAAGGACGCAGGTTTACGAGCTCCGAAACCACAGCCCATAGAATTAATGTAAAAAGAGACCCCCATAACTTCTGGACCACTGAAAGGTGTACAGAAATGGAGTGGAAGAGATTTCCATTCCAGAGAGCCCTGGAGAGCCATCCCCAGGGTCCATTGCGCCCCGGAAAGCGGAGCCCACCCCAGCGCTGCCCTGGCCGCGGCCCCAGAGAAGCTGACCCGAGCAGGCTTTGGGGACGGAAGCTCCGGCAGCTGGGAAAGTCCCTCCGCCTACAGAAGCTACAGGTCAGTGAGAGAGACAGGTGGCTGGCCGAGGGGAGTGGGGTGTCTCCATGACTCGGGCCCCCTTGGGAGGAAGCGGTGGCGGCAGAGATGGGGGCAGGAAGCGGTGGAGGCAGAGGCAAGGCGGCAGAGGCAGCAGTGGCATGGCTGCGGCGGGCCGGGACTCCCCCAGCAGCAGGCAGGATCTTCATTACTGAGAGTCTCTGCATAAACCCCCTGAGGGAGCTGAGCCTGGGAGACGGCCCTGCCCCACCCGCTCCATACTGAAGGCCTCTGCATAAAGCCCCTGAGGGAACTGAGGCTGGGAGGCGCCCCCCCCACCTGCTCCATTCCTGAAGGTCTCTGCATAAAGCCCCTGAGGAAGCCGAGCCTGGGAGGCGGCCCTGTCCCCACCCCAGCACCAGAACTAAAGCTCACATTGATTAGCGCAGAGAGCACATTTGAATCTCAGACCCCAAGCACTAGTTAGGCGGATCTAGGCGGGGGTGGACAGGAATCTCAGAAGTCAAGTAACTGGCTGGCAAAATGCCTAGAAAAGGGAAGAAAAATAAGACTATAGAGAGTTTTTTCCAACAAATGCAAATGATTCCGACTTTGGGATCTGAGGAGGAGGGGGACATATTCTTGCCATCAAGGAAAGACGTGGAGGGCGGGGCCTCGGTACCCCAGACATCCCAGGGGGATGTCGGGTGGGCTCAGGCCTTGGAGGAGCTCAGAAAGTATTTTGAAAGGCAAGTTGGACAGGTGGAGGAAAAACTGGGAAGAGAAATGATTGAGATGCAAGAAAAGTATGAAAAACGGGTCAATACCTTGGTAAAGGAGAACCAAAAAAATGCTGAAGAAAATAACACCTTGAAGAATAGGCTCACTTAATTGGCAAAAGAGGTTCAAAAAGCCAATGAGGAGAAGAATGCTTTCAAAAGCAGAATGAGCCAAATGGAAAAAGAGGTTCAAAAGCTCACTGAATTTAATAGTTCTCTCAAAATTAGAATGGAACAGATGGAGTCTAATGACTTTACAAGAAACCAAGAAATCACCAAACAAAACCAAAAGAATGAAAAAATGGAAGAGAATGTGAAATATCTCATGGGAAAAACAACTGACCTGGAGAATAGATCCAGGAGAGACAATTTAAAAATTATGGGACTACCTGAAAGCCATGATCAAAAAAAGAGCCTAGATATCATCTTCCATGAAATTATCAAGGAAAACTGCCCTGACATTCTACAACCAGAGGGCACAATAAGTATTGAAAGAATCCATCGATCACCACCTGAAAGAGATCCAAAAAGAGAAACACCTAGGAACATTGTGGCCAAATTCCAGAACTCCCAGCTCAAGGAAAAAATCTTACAAGCAGCTAGAAAGAAACAATTCCAGTATTGTGGAAATACAATCAGGATAACTCAAGATCTAGCAGCTTCTACCTTAAGGGATCGAAGGGCATGGAATAGGATATTCCAGAAGTCAAAGGAACTAGGACTGAAACCAAGAATCACCTACCCAGCTAAACTGAGTATAATACTTCAGGGGAAAATATGGTCTTTCAATGAAACAGAGGACTTTCAAGCATTCTTGATGAAAAAACCAGAGCTGAAAAGAAAATTTGACTTTCAGACACAAGAATGAGAAGAAGCATGAAAAAGTAAACAGCAAAGAGAAGTCTTAAGGGACTTACCAGAAGTGAACTGTTTACATTCCTACATGGAAAGACAATATTTGTAACTCTTAAAACTTTTCAGTATCAGGGTAGTTGGTGGGAACACACACACACATGTACATGCATGCACGAACACACACATATACACATGCACACACATACAGAGACAGTGAGCACAGAGTGAATTGAATAGGATGGGACCATATCTTAAAAGAAATTAAGATAAATGGTGAGAGAGAAATGTAGAGGGAAAAAAGAGGGTGAAATGGAATGGGGTAATTATATGTCATTTAAGAGGCAAGTAGGAGACTTTTTAGTGGAGGAAAAAAGAGGAGAGCTGAGGAAAAAAAAAAAACAAGAAGTTTACCCTCATCACATTTGACTAAAGGAAGGAATAAAATGCACACTCATTTTGGTATGAAAACCTATCTTACAGTATAGGAAAGTGGGGGGAGAAGGAGATAAGCGGGGGGGGGGGTGATGGAAGGGAGGGCAAAGGGAGGAGGGAGCAATTTGAAGTCAACACTTGGGGAGGGACAGGATCAAAAGACAGAAGAGAAACAATGAGGAGCAGGGTAGGATGGAGGGTAATTCAGTTAGTCTTACACAACACAACTATCAGGGAAGTCATTTGCAAAATTACACAGATATGGCCTATATTGAATTGCCTGCCTTCCCAAAGGGAATGGGTGGGGAAGGAGGGATGGGAGAATTTGGAACTCAAAGTTTTAGGAACAACTGTTTAGTATTGTTGTTGCTACTAGGAAAGAAGACATATAGTTAATGAGGAATAGAAAGTCATCTGGCCCTACAGGAGAAAAGAGAAAATGGAGACAAGAGAAGGGAGGGATGACAGAAGAGAGGGCAGATTGGAGATAGGGAAAATTAGATTGCTTGGGGTATTGGGGTGGGGGGAGGGGATAAAAGGGGAGAAAATTTGGAACCCAAAATTTTGTGAAAATGAATGTAAAAAGTTAAATAAATAAATTAAAAAAAGAAAAGAAACAATAATAGCAAAATAAAAATAAAAATAAAAAATAAAAATAAAAATAAAAATAGACTAACTCAACTGGCAAAGGAGGTCCAAAAAGCCAATGATGAGAAGAATGCTTTAAGAAGTAGAATTAGCCAAATGGGAAAGGAGGTTCAAAAACTCATTGAAGAAAATAGTTCTTTAAAAATTAGAGTGGAACAGATGGAGGCTAATGACTTTATGAGAAATCAAGAAATTACAAAACAAAACCAAAAGAATGAAAAATGGAAGATAATGTGAAATATCTCATTGGAAAAAAATGACCTGGAAAATAGATACAGTAGAGACAACTTAAAAATAATGGGGCTACCTGCAAGCCATGATGAAAAAAAGAGCCTAGACATCATCTTTCATGAACTAAAATTCTAGAACCAGAGGACAAAATAAAATATTGAAAGAATTCATCCATCACCTTCTGAAAGAGACCTGAAAAGAGAAACTCCTTGGAATATTGTAGCCAAATTCCAGTTTCCAGATCAAGGAGAAAATATTGCAAGAAGCTAGAAAGAAATAATTCAAGTGTTGTGGAAATGCAATCAGGATAACACAGGATCTGGTAGATTGTACATTAAGGAATCAAAGAGCTTGGAATATTCCTGAAGTCAAAGGAACTGGGATTAAAACCAAGAATCACCTACCCAGCAAAATTGAGTATAATACTTCAGGGGGAAAATAATCATTCAATGAAACAGATGACATTTAAGCATTCTTGATGTAAAGACCAGAAGTGAATAGAAAATTTGACTTTCACACACAAGAATCAAGAGAAGCATGAAAAGGTAAACAGGAAAGACAAATAATAAAGGACTTTCTAAACTTGAACTGTTTACATTCCTACATGGAAAGATAATACTTGTAACTCTTGAGACTTTTCTCAGTATTTGGGTAGTTGGAGGGATTATACACACACATGCATGCACACACACAGCACATACTGAGTTGAATAAGAAGGGATGACATCTAAAAAAATAAAATTAAGGGGTGAGACAGGAATATATTGAGAAGAGAAAGGGAGAAATGGAATGGGGCAAATTATAACTCATAATGAGACAAGAAAAATATTTTTCAATGGAGGAGAAAAGGGGGGAGGTGAGAGGGAAAAAGTGAAGCTTACTCTCTTCACATTTGGCTTAAGGAGGGAATAACATGCTCATTCAATTTGGTATGAAAATCTATCTTACACTACAGGAAAGAAGGGGAGAAGGGGACAAGTGGAGTGAGGGGGATGATAGAAGGGAAGGCAAATGGGAGAAGGGAGTAATTAAAAGTAAACACTTTTGGGGAGGGACAAAGTCAAATAAGAGAATATAATAAATAGAGGGCAGGATAGGATGGAAGAAAATACAGTTAGTCTTATACAACATGACTATTATGGAAGTCTTTTGCAAAACTACACATAATACAGTCTATATTGAATTGTTTGCCTTCTCAGTAGGGATGGGTGGGGAGGGAAGAAGGGAGAGAAGTTAGAATTCGAAGTATTAGAAACGAACGTTGAGAATTGTTTTTGCATAGAACTGGGAAATAAGAAATACAGGTAATGGGGTATAGAAATCTATCTTTCCCTACAAGAAAAGTGAGACAATAGGGATAAGGGAAGGGAGGGGTGTGATAGAAGGGAAGGCATATTGAGGGAAGGGTAAATAGAATGCAAGGCATTATGGGGCAGGGATAAGGGAGAAATGGGGAGAAAATTTGGAACTCAAAATTTTGTGGAAACAAAAGATTGTTAATCAATAAAAAATAAAAGAAATATAACTAACCCAACTGATTCAAATGAATTAGTAAAAAAACAAAAAGGAAAAAATACTCAGAAAATGGGACAATATGACAACAATACAAGAAAATTAGATATCAGGTTTTTCCTCCTTAGATCAAATTGCTAAGAGGCATTTTGCTTATAGAGAATACTATGAGAACTCCTAAAATATCGACTGAAATTAAGGAGAATTTCAGATCAGGTAATGATAATCTAATTGCATAGTGATATCTTCCAGAGGGTTAAATAATTCTACCGTGTGTATTTCAAAGTGGATGAAAAGAGAATGAGGAGAATATTGCAAAAATCTGTCCAGCTGCTGAACCCAGAAGCAACTATATTTTATAATAGTACATTGTTGTAGAGTCCTAACAAAGTACAATTAAGGGACATTATAATACAAAGCTTAATATGCAAATATAACCTCAGAATAAATATTAAATAATGGCAGTACTTAAATATCAGACAACTTTGTATTAAATTCAAGGTAGGAGCATTAGAATAATTTAGGCATTGATACTGTTCATTCTTCTTTCTCCAAGAGGATTAATGGAATCATGAGGATGATGTCTTTACTTGCAAGTGAACTGGATTTAAGTGAGGCAGGGCTGTGAAATGTTACCAGTCTCACTCTCTGCTCCAGAGTCATCGGAATCCAGTGGCAAGACACTGGGCAGTCCAACTGGCAACAGCTCCTACACATAGAGCACTGACAAAACTGACTTACATTGTACTAGATAAAGCAGAAAAGATTTATTCATGTAGCCAAATGTGTTCACAAAATAATATGTTTTGCATCCATATTATCACTATATCAATTTTATTATAATTATATAATGTTATACCATATGTTACATATTATATAATTTTATTATATCACACGAATCTTATCGCATAACATTATATTTTATGATGCCATGCATGACTACTTTTGAATTATGGTTTATTTTTCATTGTAAACCCAATGATATGTCTGTTTGCATGTGATATTTGAAATATACTGTTATTATAAGTATGTGTGATGTGTTAATTCATGTAATCTAAGTAATCGGTTGGTTTATGAACATCATGCATTGGAAACACATACTAAAACTACATGAAATATTAAAGTTTCTCAATTTGGAAATTTGCAATTTATATAAAAACTACATAAAAATTAGGATATATTGGCTTGCATCTAGAGTTAATCATAAAAAAATTGAAGACACTGAAAATTTGTCACTGAGGGAAATATGTAAAGGGGTGACTTGACAATTGACTTCTCTGGGTTATTATTCTACTTCTAGGGAAATTAAATCTTCTTTAACACTTGCCTTGTCTGGGGGTATTTGTCCAACTCAGGATTTTAAGAGAAGTGACTGACTTAAATCCTTTAGATTATGCCCTTGAGGGTAGCAACTGCCTTTTGCCTTCCTTTGTATCCCCAGTATTTAGCAGAGTGCCCAGGACATAGCAATTGCCAATAAATAAATATATATTTACAAACTGACTGACCTAACTCTGAGTTCTGAGCCAACATTAGCTCACTTGTATATGATAAGCTATAGATGGTTGTTGTCTTTTTTTTCTTGAAGAGGACCACAAAGACATCACTATGTTTGAGTCAAGTGTGTGTCAAGTATAGTGTGTCCAGCTGTGGCTGATGAGACCAATACGAGCTCAGAATGCTTTACCACATATCAGGCACAAATGGGAAACATTTAGGGTGCATCCTCTAAATCTGTACATCTTGTGTTTCTTCCGAGCTACTGTAAACCTACTTTACTTATAAAGCACAGAATCTTCTCTGATGAGGGCACGCCATGCTGGATGGCTCTGTGCCAGCGTCTCCTATGTCATACGATCAGTCCCAATGTGGAAGGAGTGCTGGTGCATGACTTTTTGTTTGCAGATAATTGTGCACTCAGTGCAGCCTCTGAAGCTGAAATGCAACAGAGTGTACATTGATTCTCTGCCACTTGTGCTAATTTTGGCCTAACAACACCAGGAAAACACAAGTGCTCCATCAGGCAGCACCCACACCATCCAAATGTAGAACCATTAGTTACAGTACATGGAGAAGTTTCGAATGCTGTGGATAAGTTCACTTACCTTGGTAGTGTAATTTCTAGGGATGTACACATTGGTAATGAAGTCAGCACATGCATTGCCAGAGTTAGTTCAGTGTTTGGGAGGCTCTGAAGGAAAGTGTGAGTGAGAAGTATTAGACTGACTACCAAACTGAAGGTCTACACAGCCGTTGTGCTGACTGCTTTATTGTACGACTGTGAAACATGGACAGTCTACCAGAGCAATGCCAAGAAACTGAATTGCTTTCTTTTGAATTTTCTTAGGAAGATTGTGAAGATCACCTGGCAGGATGAAATATCAGATACTGAGGTCCTTTCTAGAGCTAAACTGCCAAGAGAACACAACTCTGCTGATCTGGCCAGGTTGTTGGAATGCCAAACGTCTACTTGCGTAAAGGAGTATTTTATGAAAAAGTCACAGAGGGCAAGTGCTCAAGTGGTGGTCAGAAGAAGCAACATAAGCTATAGAACACTGGGATGAAGGGAGGGGGTAGCTTCCCTTAGTGATTTAAATATGAATGAACTAATAATGAATTAAAGAGCTTCTGGATTAATGACCATAGAAATATAGACAACAAATTTGTTTTATGATTGTAGGATTAATGTAATGGACCTGATTATAGATAGAAAATGTGAATTTAGTTGCTAACTATGAGCTGAGGTGAAGTCATTCATAAAGACAGTGCAAATGTTGAACCAAAATACTTATTAGATATAAAAAGACAGAATTAAGAAGTCTGTGTGTATGCCTCTCTTTATCTATCCATGTCTCTGTCTCTGTCTTGCTTTGTGTGTCTCTGTCTGTGTGTGTGTGTCTCTCTCTGAGTCTCTGTCCCTCTGTGTTTATGTCTCTGTCTTTTTTTGTCTCTGTGTACATCTCTGTCTCTGTCTCTCTCTTCCAATACCATTCCATCTTTTACGTCTTAACCTCTTCAACTCAGGCAGATACAACATGGAAAGAGATGGTGTCAGCATCAAATTTGGACATTGAGATTGGAGGTTGAGCTACATGCATATAAGTGTGCATTTGTACATATATGTATTTTTCACACAAGAGGAAATGCAGAAGCACATCACATGCTGACTACAACATACAATAACTAAGGAACTTGGAGGAAGACCCAAAGTATAAGATTCATCAGGAAACCATGCAATGCAAAGGAAGCTTGGCAGGCCACATGAAAGACTGGGTAGGCTGCATGCTTTAATTGCAATGGAGTCATCACAATTAAAGCAGAAATCAAGAAAACCTTTTAGCACATCGTGTATGATGAACTAACAGTAAGACACGAACTCACACAGGAGAGGCAAGCCTAGATGAGTCATGGCTGGGATTGTTAGAAGAAGCGTCTACACTGAAGAGATCAAAATTCATTCAAGCATTTGAAGATTATATGATAAATATGCATCTATAGTAGTGATACTTTGTAGATGCTTTACATTATATAGATAATACTATTTATATTATATATATGTTGTATGCACATGTGTATATATACAAGCATACATTATATTTACACACACCTATATCTCTTGTTTCAATGTCTTATTTTCTGGCACTGTGGTTATTCTGGGCAATTCTATTAAAAAACAACCTATGGAGGGGAAAATGGTATGCAGATGTACAGATATGACTGGAGAGAGAGGGAGGGAAAAGGGGAGTATTAGGATAATTATTTCAAGGATCTATATCACAACACATAGACGACTTCTCATTCTATTCATATTTTATGGATGTCCTCCCACAAATCTTCCAGAGATTCCACAATTTTCTGCAACAATTTCAGGTGTTCCTTGAGATCTTTTCACAATATCAGTGGGAGAGACTATCTCTTGATCTTTTAATAGGACCAACTCAATTCCTTCTACATATTGAAAAATTGCACAAATTATCATCCCATTAATATTTATAGGAGCCAGATTGAGAAGAAAACCTGTCACCTATTACCAATATGGTGACCACTTCATAATTTCTCCACTTCAGTATATTGCTTTTGCCATAGGGAAGGAACAGAGAGAGGAGTATCCATATTTTACTTAGACTTGCACCTTTTTACTCCTAAGAATCCTTTAACTATTCTATAACTCCTGAGCATGCCCAGGACTTAAAAGATTCCTTTTTTGGGGAAAAATCAATGTATGAATCATAACTGTAGGTAGAAATCAAACATGAATATAAGTCAAGTTATGAACAGTGAGGAGTGAATGAAGGTTCCTAATTAAAACCCCAGAGAAAACTCTCTCCCCTGGGTCTTGGTTTCCAAAGTGAAGGCTTGAGCCCACTGGATTTTACATAATTCTAATCAAAGGTTCTCTGATTTCCCAGCAAATTCCTTCAAATCCTCTTTACAGATGGATGACTATGAGCAGCAGGGACTGGAGAAGATGGGGTTTTTGACATAAGGAAACTCCTTATCATCTTTGGGAGGTGTGCCCTCGATTTACCAGTGATGGCATGAAAATAACAGATGCTTGGCATGCCTGCCACCTGGGAGCAGCGAGTGAGTCTCCTTTCAAGACTCTAAGTGCCCTCCAGCACACACGGCTCCATGATTACCACTTTCCAGTCAGGCTGAGGCTCAAGTGTCTCCAAACAATTAACTTCAGGAAGGGTCGTCATAGATTCTCCAACACACTCAAGACATTTGGGAGCATGTCAGATGGTAACGTATTGTTGCTATCCATTGTTATGTAGCATGATTACACGTTACTATCCTAATTTCAGTTCTTGTTATGGGGAGTAGTGGGTACAGCTGCATGCTCCCTTGTGATTTATTCAATACAGAGAGTACTTGTTTGTAAAGTATGTTTGATTTGATGTTTCTTTATTATTGTGTTATTTTACAGAGCAATCTAAGCTAGCAGTCACATATATCATTTTAGAATGCCAAAACAAGAAAAATCTTTAGCGTTCCTCTAATCTATGCCCTTTATCAAAGAAATGGAGGCCCAGGGAAGGCAAATGATATGCATAAGATGACAGGGCAAGTGAGTGTCTGAGTGAAAAGATGACTGGATTTGGAATGACAAAATCTGCCTTCAAATCTGTTCTTCTGCCTAATATTATAGCTTTGTAATCTTGGGAAAATCATTTTACCTTTTAGCTCCCTCCACAGGAAAATTAAGGGGTTGGACTAGTTAACACAAATTCTCTTCCAATTCTCAATCTACGTTCCTATGAAACAGTTCTCCAAATAGCAGTGTCTGGGCAGGGAAGTAGGGAGAAAAGCATGGGAAACTATTTTGTGATGACCCTCTAAGTGACTGGTCATGACATGAATTGGGTTTTTTATCTGTAGAATAAGGGTGTTGAACTACATGACTTAAAGCTCCTAGCTAACATCTATGATCCCATCAGGGATAACAGGCAGCTAGATGGCACAGCAATAAAGTGCAAGACTCGGAGTCAGGAAGACACAAGTTCAAATCTGGCTTCTGACACGGGGCTGCAAAAGGAAATGGAAAACAATAGCTTTGCCAGGAAAAAAAAATCAAATAGGGACATGACTGAAGTGACTCAAAAACAACGTAAATCATTCTGATTGGCCTCAGACACCAGCACTAGGAGTAAGGAGCAGATATTAAAAAGGTAAATTTAAGATTGAAAGAAGGTAAAAGTCCCTAGCAATGAAAGCTACTGAAAAGTAAAAGGGCCTTCTTCAATGGCCCTCTTCTTATTGGAGACTTCCAAGGACTCCAAGTAATAGCTAGAGATCTACCTATTGCACATGCTATTGGTAGTCTAATGGAGAAAGAGGTGGATTTCGGAATCAGGAAGGTCTGAGTTCAAATCCTTACTTACTAGTTTATGTGACTCTGAGAAAGTCACTTATGCTCTGTCTGCCTCAATTTATTTATCTGTAAAATGGGAATAATAACTATGCCTTCTTCACTGGGTTATTTTAATAACATGTGATAACACATGTAAAGGGTTTGTGAACTTAAGAGTGCTATATAATTTCTGGCTGTCATCATCATCATTATTTTGTTGGGTTTTGTTGTTACAGAGAGAGTTCTTGGTGTGACTGAGGTTGGGCTGGAAGGGCTTTGTGTTACTCTTCCCATTGAGGTCCTGAGATTTGGGTCCTGAAATGCTACATAAAGACACTATGTATGGATAGATAGATATATAGATTAACTTTGGACAAGTAACTTAATTTCTCTAACCCTCAGCCAGAGATCATGGGACAAAAAGAGTTGAAAAAAAGCATAAAGCTTCATGAGAATGTCCAGGTTATTTTTTAAGTTTCCAGAGAAGGAAGACTTGATCCCCCACCCCAAACAAATGCAAGGTCCCTGGATAATGTAGCACAATAGCCAGTCAGCAGCACATACTTTACAAGAACCGACTACTCTACTCTTTTGTCATTAGGACTCCTCACATCCTTCTGAAGTAGATCGGACCCCACCAGAGTGCCTCTCACTCACCAATTGTTCTAGAAGATCTGCTTGCTCTCTCTCTCTCTCTCTCTCTCTCTCTCTCTCTCTCTCTCCTTCCCTCCCACTCTCCCTCCATTTATTCACCTTTTCTCTACAAATCCAAGCTTCCTCACCGAAAATAACAATACCTAATGACTTCAACCTGCCTGATCTGAATTGCACTAGAAGTCTGGAGAGTTTTCTCACTAATAGCCCAGGTAAAGTTGCCGCTTTCCTTTCCCTTACAATTATATCATCAGAACAGAGCGGTTGTGAAAGCTTTAGTGAAGTCAGGAGACCAATTATTTCCCAATCAATTCTGAGTATGTAAGTCAGGAGTTGTTACTGGAGAGGCCTCCTTTCCTGACTGGGTTAAACCACCCAAACCTTCAATTTACAAATCACTCCCTGAAGCCAGACCATTTAGTAGTTAAGGTCTGGATTTGAGTGAGTGGGTGTGAATATGTCTATTGGAAAAAAAAAAAAAGATTCTCATAAATTGGAAGATGAGATATAAGATATTGCCCTCCCCCAAAAAAATGGTGGTGTGGTACATCAGATTGAATCATTTCTGTAAGTCAAAAGACCAAGGTTCAACTCTAGGCTTTGAAATTTGCAATCTTTGTAACTACAGGCAATACTCTGAAACTTTCTGGGTCTCACTTTCCTTATCTGAAATATCAGATGGCCTCTACAATCCCTTCTAACTCTTGATCTATTATCTCAAGTCTTATAACCTCCCTTGGCCCCCATTTCCTTATTCATAAAATAAGTGCATTTGTCTGGGTAATCATTGATTTAGAGCTATAAGACACTTTAGGGGTCACATAGATCTTTCATCTCACACAAGATGAAAGTGAGACCTGAGAGTTTAATTGGCTTGCCTAGGCACACACTGGTTCTAAGCACCAAAGCAGTAGTTAAAACCCAGGTGCCCTGGTCACAAATTCCATAGAAGCAGCCCCTAAGGGAAAATTCTTGTTCTTGGTCATTTAAATGAGAGAGAGAGAAAGAGAGACAGAGAGACAGAAAGACAGAGAGAGAGAGAGAGAGAGAGACAGACAGACAGAGACAGAGACAGAGAGAAACACAAAAGGCACCACATTAATCTCTGCATGCTATATGCCTCCAACACCAATATGCTCCAGAATATATTGAGGAAAGGCTGGTGTAACATTTCATCTGTACATCTCCAGTGCCTGTTATAGTGCCTTTGCACATAGTAGGTACTTAATATTCATTCAATTAAATTCTGGTAGAGATGCTTATTTTCACTCACTATTCCTCAAAAAGAATAAGCATTTTTTTTTCTGTAGGAGTGGTTCCAGATTCACATAAAAAAAAATTACAGAAGTACTGGATAAATAAGAACCTTGAAGAACAGGGTCTGTTATGACTGAATCTAATCCCTTGGTTCTGAAGAAAAAGGGCACTGGTTCAGCAGTTGGAGATTGTGAGTTCAAACCTTGCTGCTGATGCTAACTAACTGTGTACCATCAGGCAAGTCAGTTAAACCACCTCAGCCTCAAGGACTTCACTTGTAAAACAGAGAGAAGGCAATGGACCATTTGCCATCTGAGATCCTTACAGTTCCAAACATTTTAATATTCCAAGATTTATTTGGGCAGGTGCTCATTCCATAAATGTAAATAAGACTGGAGAGTTACTGTTTCCCTCCCTGCTCATGCAAACACATTTCTTAAAATCATCACCTGACAGGTAAAATACAGCTAGATCATCATAAAGATTTTTCCAGCTTTTTTATTTTGTTTTGTTTCTCCTGTTTAGAAAAAACTCATATTCAAGAAGTAACTGTCCAAGGTCTCACGCAGATAGATCCATGAAGGATCTAGCCACTAAAGACTCCAATTGAAAAGCATTCCTTCCTACTCCATACACTCTTTGACTGCCATGGCCAATGGGCCTTTGGTGCTTTGTTTTCTGTTTCAAAAGAGAAACTCTAGCTAATCTTCATTGCTTGTTAAGGACATGGCACTTCTAAAATGCACAAAGGATAAAATGATGCTGCTGCTGCTAAGGATGACGATCATCATTAGCTTTAAGGTTTGTTAAGCACTTTACAAATATCATCTTATTGTAACCTCACAATAATCCTGAGAGGAAGATAGTATACTTATCCTCATTTTACAGATGAGGAAACTGAGACTGGCAGACATTAAGTGACTTGCTCAGCATCACACAGTAAATATCTGGGGCTGAATTTCAATTCAGGTCTTCCTTATTCCCTGTCTAGTATGTAGATGAGCTATATAATACTGGCCTCACAGTCATTAAGAATGAGGTTCTAACCCTCCCTCTCACTAACTATATGATCCCAAGCAAGTCATTTGATTTATCCGTTCTTTAGTTTCTTTATCTGCAAAGTGAATGACTTTGACTCAAAAGTTCCTTCCAGCTTTAAGACTATGATTCTCATTTAGGCCCCATCCTGGTGAAATGTCATTGATGAGGTTTTACTGAAATAAAGTTATCCCTTTTGGTCAAGGGAAGAATCAGACGCCATAAATCCTTTCCCTACTGGAGATAATGTTTGTTGAATGGGCACCAGTGCTAGTAAAGTAAAAGTCTTCTGGGTTCAAATTCTCTTTTTCCCTTACTAGGGTGAGTGTGGAATAGTAGAAAAGACCACTTGTTTTGGAGTGAGAAGACTCAACTCTACCATTCAATCTGTGTGTCCCTGGTCAAGTCATTTAACTCGTCTACCCTCTGTTTTCTCATGAGGAGAAATGAGGAGGCTGAAGTCGTTGGCCTGCGGTTCCCCTCCAGCTCTGTTTCTATGACTCCATGAACTTGGTGAAGCTATTGGTGGCTCCATTTGTGCCTCCATTTATATATATATATATATATATATATATAGAGAGAGAGAGAGAGAGAGAGAGTGTAGGTAATGTAATAGATTTGGAATCAAAGAACTTGGATTCAAAACCTGACTCTCCCAGTTCTTATTACCTGTGTGACCTTTGGAAAGTCATTTAATGCATTTGCATCTCAGCTTCCCTCATTGGTGGGACATCTTGGTGGTGCAATAGACAGTGCCAGGCCTAGAGTCAGGAAGAGCTGAATACAAATCTGGCCTCAGAAACTTAGTAGCTACATGACCCTATGTTACTTAACCTTGCTCGCCTCAGTTTCCTTATGTATAAAGTGGAGAAGGAAGTGGCACAGTGGTCTAATATCTTTGCCAAGAAAATCCCAAGTGGGGTCACAAAGGGTCAGACATGACTGAAAAAAATGACTGAGAAACAACAAAATTCTTCATCTGTAAAAATCAGGATGTTGGCATTGATGCCCTCTGAGATCTCTTCTGGCTCAAAATTTATGATCCAGTGGTGCTGAATTTCAGACAGTGATACTGGACAGGGGAAAATAACAGAGAATGATGGCGAAATCCTGCTGCAATGAATCTCTTTCAATGGGATACCATGGCACATGTTGGGTGAACAGAAGTCCCACAGAAGTAAACAGAAAACTTCTGCCTCCTAGCCCTGCTCAGATATTTTTTTCCTCTCCTCTTCCTCTTCCTCATCCTCCTCCTCCTCCTCCTCCTTCTTCTTCTTCTCCTTGTTTAACTATGCTGCAAGGGTCATTTCTCTGCAGTGAGAGAACATGAAAAATACTAACTCTGAATGTGAAATACCAGCCAAGATGACTAAGAAACGATGAAATGCAAATTGATCTCTGCCTCTTGAGAACTGATTTAAGAATCTGTTCAAAATCAAATTAACTTTTTGACTTATTTCCCTGGAAAGCTATCAAGGCAAGAATGAGACTTCCAGTTAATATTCCCCCCAAAAAGGGAGAAATATGAGATTCCAGGAGGTTGGAATCAAAACCAGATTTTCAACTTCCAGTGGGCCTTTCATTGGGTCATCCTTCATTCTCAGCATGGAGAAATGCTGTCTGCACATTGGACTAAAAAACATAGGTAATTCTGAGACATTATAGAAGGCCTTTCAGTTAAAAGACACTTCCAAACATGATGAAGCATCTCTATTAGTTCCCAATGGACATTTTACATGCAGTGTGGGACTAGCCTTGGGCTTGGTGAGATGGAACCCAGATAAGGCAGCAAAAAGGGCCAGAGCGATATCATTGCCCATCCAAACTTCTGGTACATGAGGGAAGAGACAAGTTTACTTCTCCTGAGTTCTTGGCAAGTGACACCATTCCCAAATGACTATAGTTCATGATTCATAGTTCTACATTTTTATAATTCTAAGAATGAAGAATATTTTACAAAACTCAATACTGATCAAGGTCTGAGATGTAACAGATTCACAGAAAAAAATAGCAGGGAAAAGAAAATTAGTCAAACAATTTGAAAGAAACAGATGTTTTTATTTGATTCATTTACCAGATCAACTAGATTGAGTATATAATTCAGTCATACTGAACTCCTTGCTCTTCCCCATGAAACTCTATCTCCCATCTGTCTTTGCACCAGTTATATGTCCCCTTGAAATGGAAAACACTCTTACTTCATTGGTATCTCTTCTAATCCTTGGTTTCCTTGAAGACTCAGCAGCTCAGCCTAAGTATCTGTCTATTTGAGGCCTTTTCTGATCCCCACAGTTGCTCCTCCTTTCTTTATATCTCTAATGTTAGGCACAGTGCCTAGCACCAAATAGGTGCATAAAAATGATAGTTGTGTGTGTATGTATGTATGTATGTATGTATGTGTGTGTGTATATATGCTATATCTATGTGTATTTATTCATGAATGGGTAAATGCATGAGTCTACGTATGAATGCTATGTGTATATATATGTATCTATGGGTATATTCTATGTGTGTATGTACATATGTCAAGGCTCTCTTGAGGTCTTGGTTTATAGTAAGGGGGTTTGTGATCTGCTTGTACAGTAAGTTTCTTATGTATGACTCTCATCACTAGGTCTTTTAGGTGAGTCCACTTTTTTTCACTCATGTCTGACTCTCCATGACCCTATTTGGGGTTTTCTTGGCAAAGACACTGGAGTCGTTTGCCATTTCCTTTTCCAGTTCATTTTAGAGATGAGGAAACTAAAGCAAACAGGGTAAAGCAACTTGCCCAGCATCATTATCTAAGGTTAGATTTGAATACAGATTTTCCTGGCTCCAGACTTTGCTACCCAGCCTCCTCTGGTTAGGCGACAGGTAGATGCTATTTGTTTTGCAACCTGCAGTGATTTGTTAACAGTTTGAGGTCAGGTCCTCTGATTCCCCAGCCAGTGTTCTTTCCACCATACTTCCTAGGTTCATATCTTACCTCTAATACTTAACAATGCTTTTGGCTTAAAAATTCCATCTATTCAAGCAATTATTCTCCAATTTTGAACTTTTATGTGTATCTTGAAATTCAGGAAGGCCAAGTAACATGTTCATGGACACATGGCTAATGCACGTCAGAGCTGAGATTTAAATTCAGATCATATTGTGTACAAATTCAACATACTTTCCACTCTTATGTGTTGTGTCATTATAGAATTCTCAGCAATGTTATTTATGATATGACATGCAACAAAACAAACAGCTAGATGTCAGGCTAGAAAGCTAGAATTGTAATCAGGAAGACCTGAGTTCAAATCCTTCCTCAGACACTAATTAGCTGTGTGGTCCTGGACAAATTCTTATTATCTCTCTAAGCCTTAGATTTCTTATATTTAAAATGTATGATAGTATAAAACATATAATAGTAGCACCTATTTGAAAGGGCTATAGTGAGGATCAAATGGAACAATATATGTAAAGCACTTTATAAACCTTAATATACTGTATGAATGCTAGTAAATATTAGTAATTATTGTTGGCATGGGACAGGGGACTAGGAGTCAGGAGACTTAATCTTCATTTTGCAGATCTTTTCTTTTCTTTTTTTTTCAGAGAATAAAAAAATAGGAGGAAGGTAAAATACATTGCCCCCACAGGAGAGACAGAGATACAATTTCTGGCAAATGATTCTACTACAGTGTCTGAAGTAGCCTTAGGCAGATCATTTCCCTTCTCCAAGTCTCATTCTCCCCTCCCCTACCCCAGAAATCTACAGAATAGATGACTTTTATCATGTCTATAATTTTAAAAATACCTTTAAGGTCAGCAAAATCCAATTTCAAGACAATCTAAGAGGGAAGGTCATTCACCCCACTGGGAAACTGCATTGTTGAGAGGCTACATTGAGTTTTCACACCGATGGCATTTACTTTGTTTTCCAGAAACCGTCTTTCTGATGGGTGATTGCCCAGAAAGCAAAGACACGTATTGATTTAGTATTTCAAAATTAATGGTGCCTGAACTTTCCTTCTCTTCACATCCCTTTTTTAAGGCAGGTGAATGCAACAGCATTTGAAGATGGAACTTGTCCTTGAGGACAGCTTTTCCTACTGGAGACTCCAATCTGCTGTTACCAACTGCATCTCATGATTTCAATTCTGCCACCCTTGGAAGGCAGCCACTTCTTGGATGTACTGAGAGTAACATTTGGAGGCACCCACCATTCAATCCAGCTAGAGATATTCATTAAATGTGTGCTAGGTCACATAGCATAACATAGAGAAAGCTGGGTGTGGGCTTGGTAAGGACCATGATCAAACCATGCCTCTGATCCTAATTATCAGCTGTGTGACTATGGATCAGTTTCTTAACTGTGATGGGTGTCAAGGCTTTCTCTAAGTCAGTAGCTCTCAAATTTGCTTTTGTTCAAAATATTGTTTTTTTTTTTATTTTTGGCACTTGTACAAGAGTAAGAGTTTGATGGAGCTAGCTTATACTTTATTGTTGTACCATTGTTTTAATTACTATCTGATGCCTCATGATTCCATTTGGGGTTATCATGGAAAAGATATTGGAATGGTTTGCCATTTCCTTCTCCATCTCATTTTACAGATGAGGAAACTGAGGCAAACAGCAAATAGGTTTAAGTGACTTGTTCAAGATCATACAACTAGTAAGTGTCTGAGGCTGAATTTGAACTCATGAAGATGAGTCTTCTGGCTCTGGAACTTTATCCACTGGGCTACCCAAATGAGGTTACAAAGATTAGAACACAACTGAAAGTGACTGAGTAAAGGAATGTATGGAGAAGATGACAATGGAACTTGTGCTAGGCAAAGTTGATGGCAAGGATGATGGCAAGTTTGCAGAATCCTCCCCAAATCTTATCTCAGCAGTACTTTACAAGATCCCTGTGAGATTAGGGAGATTAGTTAAGTGACTTTCCTCTGATCTCCCATCTAGCAAGGTCAGAGCAAGTACGTGAACCCAGAAACTGCAGAGTTTATCCTAATCCAACCCCCCTGCTTTTACAGATGAGAAAACTGATGGTCATACAGAAGGGATAAGATTCTATGCCTTCTATAATTATATGCAAGAAAAGTGTCCCTCATTATCAGTCCACTGTATTTTTATTCTTCATGAAATTCTCAAACCATAAATCTCCTTCATTCTCATGCCTGTGCAAAAGTCATTCTATACACGTTGCTCTGAAGGTCAGATATCCACATGTTCTATAACTTATCTGGCTAAAAACTTGCTAGGTTTCCTATACTGCCCAACAGAGTTGAGAGAGACTTAATATTTTAAGTGTGATTTTATTTGACTACCAAAGCAGTCCCCTCTGGTGTATCAATTTCAATGATTCCCAGCAAGCCCCTCCAACATTCTCTGGTGCTAGAAATGCCTTTCATAGGGGGCAGAAGCCTCTTATAACATCACTACAGACCAATCTCAAATACCACTAGAAAGCAAAGACAATGCTAGAAAAAAATCTTATATAAATGACTGCCTAAAGATATGGCATATTTTAATAGAAAGGACTCCAGATTGGAATTAATCTGGGTTAATTCATTCACTAACTAGCTGTGACAAGTCACTACCCTTTAAGGTATTCATTCTCCTCAGTTGA
Source organism: Bettongia penicillata ogilbyi (assembly GCA_023548195.1). Lineage (NCBI taxonomy): Eukaryota > Metazoa > Chordata > Mammalia > Diprotodontia > Potoroidae > Bettongia > Bettongia penicillata. The sequence continues at coordinate 2,773,256 of JAJHZJ010000161.1, read as the reverse complement.
AAAATCATGAGAAAGAAGCAATTCCAATACTCTGTGATTTTATAATTTAAGATTCTTTCTACCATGCATAGTAGTTTTAGCATTGGACATAAAGTCAGGATAGATATGAGTTCAAATTCTGTTGCAGGCAAGTGTCAATTTTGTGACCTTGGGCAAGTCATTAAGTAATGTCTGCCTCAGTTTCCTCATCTGTAAAATGCTGGACTTAGCTTATTTTTCCTTTAAGGTCCCTTCCAGTACTAAATCTATGATGCTACTGAACTTGGAAAATGGTTCTGACAACAGTTCTGTATTAAGAGTAGCTGAGAGATAGTTCCATAGTACATTGTCAAGCCTCAGACACTGTGTGACCCTGGACAAGTCACTTAACTCTGTTTGCCTCAGTTTCTTCATCTATAAAATGAGCTAGACAGGGAATGGCAAGGAACTCCTGTATTTTTGGCAGGAAAACCCCAAACTGGATCACAAAGAGTCAGATATGACTAAAAAGTGACTGAAAGGAATAGTTCCACAGTTCATTGCCTTATCTGTACAGACTGCATCTGAGCAATGTATTCTTTTCTGGGCACCACATTTTAGAAAGTATATTACTTCCCACATGAAGCTTTGTTTAGCCCTGCCCCCCTTCCAAAATCTAGTAGCTCCCATCCCCAAATCATGTCCTCTTTGTTTTATATATATATATATATATATATATATATATATATATATATATATGTGTGTGTGTGTGTGTGTGTGTGTGTGTGTGTGTGTATGTATATGTATGTATAGATTCTAAGAGGAAGAGACAGAGATGAGGAAAGAAAATATTCCAGACATGGGAGTCCAAAGGTACAGAGATGAGAGATGGAAAGGCTTATGTGAGAAATAGAAAGAAGGTCAATTTGGCTAAACTGTAGAATGCATCAAGGGGACTGTTGTATAATAAACTTGCAAATATCTAAAAACTATATTATATATTTATATATTTGTATAATATATTTATAATATATAATAAAAATTATGTACATACACATTAGGATTCTATTTTGCATAGAAATATAAATGTGACTGCCATCTCCTATTGTAGACTATATTTTCCTTGAGGATAAGAATTTTTTTTCATTTTTTTCTTTTTATCCCTAATACCTAGTAAAGTACTTAGAAGCTTATGCTTCTTTATTACTAAACTAAGGTATCCAAAGGAAGGGAACCACGGTCATGAAAAAGCCTGGAGATGATGTTTTATGAGAATAAGTGCAAGGAAATAAAGATGTTTAAACTTGATAAGAGAAGTCAATAGGCTCTATGAGATCTGTTTTTAAAGTATTTAAAGAGAAAGAAGCAAGCCAACAAATATTTCATATGCATTTCCCATGGGCAGGCCACTAAGCTAACCCTGGGTATGGGAAGACACACCAACACACAAACCCTACCCCTCAAGGAGCTCACAAATCAACAGCATAGGAACAAATACGTGTGTACAGGATACATTTGAGACAATTTGGACATGATTTCAAAGGGAAGGGACTAGAATTAAGGGGGAAAGACTTCTTGAAGATGGTGAGATTTTAGCTAGACTTTGAAGGAAGTCATGTAGAAAGGACAAGGAAGGATCGCATTCTAGGCAGGAGGAACATCCAGTGAAAACGTACAGGGTGATTTTTTTTTTAATATCCAACAGATAGAATTAGAAATAATAGGTAGAAGTTGGAAAGGGACAAATTTAGGCTTGATGTTATCAAAGACTTCCTAAACATTATAACTTTCCTAAAAGTGGGGCCAGTTAGGTGGTGTAGGGAATAAAGTGCTGGATATGGATTCAGGAAGGGTCATCTTTCTGAGTTCAAATCTGGCCTCAGATATTTACTAGCGGTGTGATTTTGGGCAAGTCACTTAATCTTATTTGCCTCAGTTTTCTCATCTGTAAAATGAGCTGGAGAAAGAAATGACAAACCATTCCAAGTTTCTTGCCAAGAAAACCCCAAAAGGGGTCACAAAGAATCAGACACAACTCTAAGTGACTAAAGAATAAAAAACAGTTAGGTGACATTATGGATAGAGAGCTGCACTTTGAATCAGGTAACCTGAATCCAAATCCTGCCTCACTTAGTAGTTGTATGACACTGAACAAGTCATTTCCTCATTTGTAAAATGTGGGACCTGGACCCAATGGCTTTGAAGGTCCCTTCCAACTCTAAATCTATGATCATATGATGTTGCAATGACCTGCCTTGGGAGGTTTTGGGTTTTACTGAGAAAACACCAAAAGTCTTGGTGAACTCCTGTAAGAAATGTTTTAGAAAGGATTCTTATTTAGGATCAGTGGAATTAGATGGTCAGTGAGATCTTTTCTACATATGGCACTCTATGATACTAGTGAGAAGGGAGAGAGCATTGGATAGATAGATGGATGTGTGTATATGTGTGTATGTGTCAAATGGGAAGAAAAAATTTATCACAAAGTATTTAGTCTTTTCCATATGCTATGCACTGGGTCAAGTTTCCTGGATACAAAGACCAAATTGAAATGGTCTCATCTGTTAAAGGGATTATGCTGTATTGGAAAAAACAACACATAACCACATAAGCACATTAAAAAATAAGTAGAAACAAGGTAGTGGGGGTGGGGCGAGAGGATGGGAATGGTCTCATTGGAGAGATAGCCTTTGAGCTGAGTTTTGGAGGAGGTGAGGAACTTTAAGAGGCAGAGAGGAAGAAAGAGAACATTCCAGAAATGAGAGTCCAAATGTGCAAAGACGGAAGCCGGAGAGGCTTATGTGAGAAATAGAAGGGAGGTCAGTTTGACTAAATTGTAAAGTTCATCAAGGGTTCTCTGGTATAATAAACTTGCAAAGGTAAGTTGAAAGCACACTGTGAAGAACCTTAAATGCCAAATAGAAGCATTTGTATTTTATGCAAGTGGCAGCAGGGAGGCGGTCTACCTACTGTATATATATATATATATGCCTGGCCCGCCTGGCCCTGCTTAATGCCCACGTGGAGATCTTAACTCCAGGAAGCAGAACAAACCATTTTCCCATTCTCCAGGGGGTGTCTAATGGCTTCTCCCCCTCCTTTCCCCTAACTCCCTCCGGCAAGGAAATTAAGGGCTCTAACTGGGTTCCTTTCATCCTTGAATCGGTACTGAGGGATGGTGGATTTTCACATCTGTATTTGGATTTTAATTGCCATGTCTGAAGGGGTGTTTTGCAAATTTCATTTTTTTCTTCTTCCAAGCAAAGTTGATACTTGAAACGTGATCAACTTAAGTGTTGCTAATTGGAGCTACAGTGGAAGGACTCAGACACAAGATTTACAGTCCTCATGTGAACTGATGCACCATCATCCCTCCACATCCCCCATCTCTCTCCTTCTCTCTCTCTCTCTCTCTCTCCCTCTCTCCCTCTCTGTCTCTGTCTGCCTATCTGTCTCTCTCTCCTTCTCCCTCTTTCCCTCCCTCCTCCCTCCCTGCTCTTTGGCTCTTTCTTCCTCCCTCCCTCCCTCTATTTCCTTTGATCCACATTTCATAAGGGCATCTTGCCCTAGAATTCTGAACACAGAAATCAGAGCAGGAACTTGTTACGTTCTATTTCTGGCAGGGACACAGACAAATCACAATGCTCGAATCTTCTGTAGGCTCTGAGAAATGGCACGAGTCACAGCGACCTCTCCCTTCCTCTTCTTGGGAGAGGAAAAGGAAGGAAGCCAGAGGAATAATTAATGATTATAAAAATAATAACAATGACAATAGTTACAATCCATTTCCATGGCACTTTGACATTTTTAGTATTCTCTTCACAATATCTCTATAAGACATATTAATCCAGCGTGATTAAATCTATCGTATGGAGAAGTAAATTGAGACTCAGAAAGGGTGAAATATCTTGCCTAAAGACAGACAACTTGGAAACAGCATCTGCAGTTACTTAATTCTACCCAATTCTCTAGTTTACCAACTCAGGGACCATGAAATCCAGAGGATGGATCAGCAAACGGAGTTTACCGCAAGACCAAGTCCACCTCTGCTTCTCTGTGAGAACAGCTCCTCTTCTTAAAGGCATCCTAATTCCTCCAGTGTTTGTCTCACAAGAATAGGAACTGGTTTCCCTCAAAAACCAACCAGGAAATAAAATAATAATCATTTATCCATCTCCTTCCACTTCTAGGCATGACAGAGCAGTTGGGAATACAAAGACAAAACTGACAAAACAGAAACTGTACCTGCTCTCAAGGAACTTATATTTTATTAAAGGAGATGCAATTTATGCATATAGGGGTATGTATAAAAACAGTCATGCCAATTAGGGGAGATATGCCAGAACCAGAGTGCACATACATAAACATATATATGCATATATTTTACATGTGTATGCACACATGCACAGAAATGTGCATGTGTGCACACATATGTATGTATTTTTGCGTTCTAAAGCATAACAAATTTTTTTGTTGAATAAATGTGCAGAAAAGGCATTGCCCACGGAGAGAGAATTCCTGAGTTCTATCTAGTCTCAGCTTTATACTAATTTCAAGGGTGACCATGACATTGGATAAGTCCCTTCCCCTATCTGAAAATCAGTTTCCTTCTATGCTGAAAGAGCTAAGCAGACTACAGGATACCCAAGGTGTTTTTCAACCATGAAATGCATAATTGCAATATTCTATCATAAATAGTTGTATTTTTCTCCCTCTCCAATGTAACATGTATTTTCATAAGTCCCTTAAATGTCTCATCCCTGATAGTAGGAATTTGGCATAGAGGGTCAGATAAATAAGAGGAAATATTTGGGAAGGGAACATATAAGTATTTTGTACCCCCTAAAACTATACTGTCCAGCCCTAATGAAGGACTCTGAAGATTCTGGAAATGCCATTGAGAATAGCAGTTGTAAGAAAGGCTTAAACAGACCTACTGCCCCAGAAGTTGGCATCTCATGATCTCTAAGGTCCTTTCTAGCTTCAAACTTGATGATTCTATAGAGTGCAGCCCATTTTTACAGATGAGGCACTGAGACTCATAGGCAAATGACTTGCCTGTGGAAATATTAAAATATAATATGTATTATATAAAATACATATGTATATTATAGTACATAGCACTGTAAGACCATATGTAGCTCAGATCACTTCTAGATGGAGGGAGATCAGCCAGCTAAAGTCAGAGACACAGTAAGCAGCCACTGAAACAAATGGGGCTAATGTTCCCTCAAAGGACCTGAACCCCTGACCCTGTTCTCATTATTTCTTACTAACAGACCTAGCCAACAACCACCTGGAACCTAAATGTAAATGTTGGCTAACCTGGTAACAGAGCCAAGCCTTTATCTCCTCATTCATCATTTCATTAAACACTTAGAAGTAGAGAACCTTGATCTTTGATCTAACAACTCATTGGACAGGATAAGAATCATTGGCAACATTTATTTCATTTGCTGTTTACAGACATTGATGGGTCCATGTAGAAATGGCTCTCTTGGGGTTCAGAGTATACTAATAGATTATTATGGTACCCTGGATTCCCCAGAGCATTTTCAGTTCTTTGAAAGCCCAAATGCCATAATTACGGGAAACCAACATGCTTTCCTCATCTTCAAGTTGTCAAAATGAAGGCACTTCTGACTTTACCAAGACCATACAATGGGACAGGGAATACCATCAGAGCTGTCTTTATTTCTATAGGGCACAGGGTCTCCTTCTATAGAGATGTGGGAATAGACGTATGTGGCTACAATGCTAAACTGTTAGAAATGCTGGCACTCATGAAATGTTGACTCTGCAATCAAAGGACCTTGGTTCAAATTCCACCTCTGACATTTACCAACTGAATGACCTTGGAAAAATCATTTAACCTCTTTTGGCCTCAGTTTCTTCAACTGTAAATCAATAAGGTTGCACTAGATGGCTATAGTGGTTCATTCTGGATCAATGATCCTGGGATGATTTATATTAGTAAGTGTCTGGTAAATGTAGCCATCCCCTGCCATGATTCACATGACACACTGGCCATTATATTGTCATCCTTTATACTTCCAGTGAGACCTTTTGGATTTTTATATTCAGTCATGGTAGAAGCATGCCCCTACCTTGGGAACTGGAATTAAACCAATATGGGCATTACCACTGGAAAGGACCTTCCAATTAATTCCCTACTCACCATCCTTAAAACTTGTCAAAGTAAAACAACCCTCCCTGTGGTCAGGGAATGTCCTGGTTTTGTATTTGTATCTCTAGCATTTAACACAATTAGCACTTGGTAAACATTCAGATGTTAGTTCATGATACCATTCATTGACATACTACTGTCTATGCCACAAAATATATTATATGCATTATCTCAAGTGCAAGAGGGTATACGGAACAGTGGAAGGAGAGACAGACTCAGAGTTCAGAAGGCTTAGGTTCAAGTTTAAACTCTGATACAGACTGGTTGTTGAACCATGGGAAAGTTATTTAAACTCTCACTGTGTCTAAGTAAATCTCTAAGGCTACAAGTCAAGTTACTTATCTTCATTCATGGAAGAAATTTCCACATCAGAAATTTTCCTAGATTTGGATACAGAGGACCATGATTCAAATATCACCTGACACTTTTTACCTGAGAAAACTTGGGCAAGTCAGTACATTTCTTTAGTGCACAATTTCATCATTGTTAAAATGAGGTGATTGGGCTAGGTAGGGAAGCACACACCTGCAGACTCTCCTGCTGGGAAGGCTGAGGTAAGGGGGGATCACTCTGAGCTGCCATATTAGGACCAGCACCAATATGGTGAGCAGTTGGGAGTAGAGGGCTACCAGGCTGCCAAAGAAGGGGTAAAACAAAAAACAGAGCAGGTTAAAACTCTGCCAATTGGTAGTAGAACCTGGTCTTCAAATGCCATATTGCCAACCTGGATGAGATAGAGAGACTCAGTCTCACAAAAGAAAAAGATCAATAAATGAGGGAATTAGAAGAAATGACCTTTGAAGATCCTGTCCTCTTAAGCTGTGATTCTGGGATCTTATATTCCTTCTTGTGCTTCAGTCAATAACATGAGACAGTTGAGTGTTGGGAGAGGACCGGACTAGATGCACAGGCATGCTGGGAGTGGAACAGATTAGACACATTGGTATGCTGGAACCAATTTGAACCAGTTCTCAGGAGCTGAGTGTTAAATTTTCACCGTGAGAATTTACTCCTCTTCTGAATTCAGCAACTACAAATCTAGGCTGGATTTATTGTTTCATTGATTTTCTAGATGTAAGAAAGTGATAGAGAACATATTAATAATTCATATTAAACTTAAAGGTGTATCCTGCATGCATTTTTTCCTAGAGAACCAGTTATTAAATATTTACCAGTATACCACTGATCTCCAAAGTCCCCTCTATCTCTAAATCCTCATTTAGCGGAGTCTCAGAGAGGTCAAGTGACCTGCTCAAAATCTTATAAGATTAGGCTCTCACCAGGATTACATCATGGGAAGGCAGGCCCTTGTCTCTCATTTCTTTCAGAAATTCCCAGAGTCATTATGATAGATGTCTTCAATTTAGTACTTTCAGGTTTGCAAAGCACATTATATATTTTATTTCATTTGATCCTTATATAAACTTTGTGAGATGGGTATTATTATCATCACCATTTTATGAATCAGAGAACTGAGCCTCAGAGTGTGACTTGTCAGGGCTCATACAGTTATTAAATGTAGTATATGAATCAGGATTTGAACTCAAGTCTCCTTGATTTCAAGTACA